>JAODAL010067355.1:0-17330 GCA_025379985.1 Phyllomedusa bahiana | reverse complement strand
ATACCCTGTTTTGGAAAATAAACTCAAAAAAAATTGTAGACTCCCTGACCAGACGTTTCCCCCCAGACGTTACCCCCAGATTGAACAGAAAAATTAAAAAAACCAAACTTCAAAATTGCGCAATTCACAGAAAAAAAAAAGGAAAAAGGACCCCATTTTTCAAAAGGTTTTTTTATTTCATGTATTTTTCCATCACAAATTAGGGTTTGTGATCTTTTACTTAAATTGTAATGTGGAATAAAGCTATAAAAATTTATCAAAAATACATCACATGTCTAAATGTGTTATTCTGTTGCAAAAAAAAAAAAAAAAAAAAACAGTGAAGGTCTAAAGGGAGAAAAAGCCAAAGGGTGTCTGAAAAACCCCAGATACAGCAGCAAAATCCTGAAAAATAATCATGACCAGATAAAAAAAAACCCAAAAAAAAACCAAAAGGCAATGATGATTGCATGTTATCCTAGATTGTTTCATTTTCCTTTTAGATTTTTAAATGTAATAAAAACACAAAAAAAACCTGGATAAAGGTCATGTCGAACCTGGTGCAAAGGGCAGGAATAAATCTCCCCGGTGGAAGAGTGCAATGTGCTTTAATGCCTTTCTTTACACTGACATTTTGCAATTTTTTTGATAAAAAAAATGATGCATTTTTTTTTCATGCTTATGCAGTTTTTTTCATGTAATTTTTTTGAAGATTTTTTTAACATAAGAAGTATAGCAACATGTTTTTTTTTCTGGTGCAATTTTCCCATAACAAGTCATGTGGTCCATCACTTAATTTATTATGTAGAAGAAAGCCACAAAAAAGCAGCACAAAATACAGCACAAAACACAGCTCACATTTACCCATATTTTTTACTGCAGAGAAGAACCCAGTGGATGACTAAGGGGAGAAAAAATGCTACCAGATGTAAAAAACCCCGCCACAGCATGCTGAAAAAAATCCAAACACAACCAAAGTGAAAAACAAAAAAACAAAGAAAATAAAATGCATGTGGTGTATTTTATATGTTTTTTTGTAAAGTCTTTATTCAACGTAATGTGTCCTGCTACATGTGTTTGTTTGGTGCAATTTTCCCATCACAAACCATGTGATATAATATTTTATTTGTCAGGTCAAAAAAAGTCACATAAAATTCATCAAAAACTGCAGCTCACATTTACACCTGTTTTTGTTGCAGAGAAAAAGCGAGGTAAAGGGATAAAAAAAATACTACAAGTTGCCTGAAAAATCGTCAGATTTGTGGATTCAAGGCGTCCCCCTTGCCCCCCAAATGTTATTTCTCCCTGAAAAGTTTTTGGGGGCCCCAGGGGTGAAAAAAAAACGTCCAGGGAAAATCTGTGGGTGGGGACTACGCAAATTTTTCTTTGAACTCTAGGGGGATGTTGATCCCGTTTTCTGTTGGTTTGTAAAACCGAAAACTGCCTAAAAAACCGACCAATAACCCTTGCCGTGGGCACAAGCCCTAAAAAATTCATAGTGTGAAATATCCGATTGAGGTTTTTAGGGTAGGGTTTAAACAATGAGATGGAATGGAATAACTGGGGGCAGAGAAAAAATACAGTTTAAAGGGGTTGTCTCCCTCCATCATTTCTTTGTTCAGCCCTTTTTTTTGGTTTTATTTTAAAATCGGGGGTGTGTTTACTTGGGGTTTCTATGGTCTGCAGTGAGGAGCTGCTGAGGACCCAGGTCTGTAGTTAGTACCTGCATTTGCAGCCTACAGGAGATAACACTCAGCCCTGAAAATAAACACCCCTCAAAAATAACCAGTCTTTTTTTGATGAAAATGAGTTTGGTGCTTATGTGATGTTTGTAATGAAATCATACGTACATTAATACATGTTGATTTTTTTTGTTCAACAATAAATGTAAATTTTTGTTCATTGTAAAAAGACTTTTTAAGGGTAGCGGGTAAAGCAGGTAGTGGACCCCTGGCCACGCCGGGCTTGCTCCGAGGGGGCGTAACCAAGTGGCCACGGAGGGTATCTTCCAGAGCCTTGGGGGTAAGGTTGGTGACCCCAAAGCCACAGGTGTACCTCGGGGGTCCCCGCAGTGGCAGCTGACCAGCACCAGAAGTGCCAATGTAGGCACCAACAGGAAGGGACAGAGACAAAGCAGATAGAAGAAAATATGTAGGTCAAACAAAAAAGGAAAAAACAGAGTAAACAGGAGGATAAGAAAAGGTAAAGGGAACAATAAATAGACAGACTGAAACACCAAAACATAAGCAAAACTAAGCAAAAAATAGGCAAGAAACCAAAGGATGCCGGGGCAGGAACAGGGGCGGGAAAACAAGGCAAGGAAAAATCAAAAAAGACACAGACAGGAAAAAAGAACCACATGGGCACACCAAAACTGAAACAAACAATCGACAACCAGAACAACTCCCAAGAGACAACATAAACAACAACAAAAAGGGATCGGCAGGGAGTTTGAGGAAAAGCAGGCTTATAAACCCCCAAAGTGGAAGGGATTGGCAGAGGAAGCCCAACCCTGCTGCACACTGTGGGAATAAAGAAGGGAAGATGGGCCCCCCCCCGCCCTCTATAGAGACGGGGAATCGGGGCAGCACCCAAAGTTGGGAAAGGGCACAATCACAGGTGAGTAAGCAGAGGCACGGACGCTCAAGCGACACTGCAACAGGAAAAGAACTGCGATAGGAACTAGGTACATGCGGTTCGCGAGGGCCGCACGAAGGACAAAAAAGGGGCCGGACCGTGACAGTACCCCCCTTTTAAGCCCCCTCCTCCTCCCCCAAATCCACAAAATAAAAATTCCACCAGGTTGGGGACCGAAAAATCCGGGGGCAACCCCAAAACCAAAAAACAGGCTGCACAGCCAGTAGGGGAAAACCCAGGAAATGGGGGGCACAGGAAGAACAAACGGGGGCACTAGGCAAAATGGGGGGGGAAACCCCGGGGGGGGACCTAAGCCACGGGGACTCAGAAGGCTAAAGGGGGGAAACCGAACCCCGGGGACCAGAGGCCAGGGCGAGACCGTAAGCCACGGGACTCGAAGGTAGGGGGAGACCGTAACCACGGGGATCAGAAGGCTCAGGGCGGGGACCCTAAAACCCGGGGATCAGAAGGTCGGGGAAACCCTAAGCCCCGGGGATCAAAAAGGCTCAGGGCGGACCGTAACCACGGGGGCCAGAAGGTAGGGGGAGACCGTAAGCCGGGCTAGAAGGTCAGGGCGGACCGAACCACGGGGACTCAGAAAGGTCAGGGCGAGACCGTAACCCCGGGGGCTCGAAGGCTAGGGGGAAGTAAGCCCGGGGGCCCGAAGGCCAGGGGGGGAGACCTAAGCCCCGGGGACTGAAGGCTCAGGGCGAGACGTAAGCCCCCGGGGACTCAAAGGTCAGGGCGAGACCGAAAAACCCCGGGGGCTGAAGGTCGGGGCGAGACCTAAACCCGGGGGCCAGAAGGCTAGGGCGAGACCGTAAACCCCCGGGGAAACCCGAAGGAGGGCGAGACCCTAAGCCCCGGGGGCTCAGAAGCCAGGGCGAGACCGAACCCCGGGGGGCTAGAAGGCTCAGGGGGTGACCGTAAGCCCCCGGGGGCTCAGAAGGCTCGGGCGAGACCGTAAGCCCCGGGGATCAAAAGGGTCAGGGGGAGACCCCTAACCCGGGGATCAGAAGGGGCAGGGGGGGGACCCTAAGCCCCGGGGGTCAGAAGGCTCAGGGGAGACCCTAAGCCAGGGGATCAGAAGGTCAGGCGAGACCGTAAGCCACGGGGAACAGAAAGGTCAGGGGAGACCGTAACCCCGGGGGGTCGAAGGCTCAGGGGGAGACCCTAAGCCCCCGGGGACTCAGAAGGGCCGGGCGGGGACCGTAAGCCAGGGGGCTCAGAAGGCCCGGGCGAGACCGTAACCCCCGGGGACTCAGAAGGGCCGGGCGGACGAAGCCCCCGGGGACTAGAAGGCTCGGGGCGAGACCGTAAGCCACGGGGGCCGAAGGCTCAGGGGGACCGTAAGCACGGGACTGAAGGTAAGGGGGAACCGAAGCCACGGGGACTCAGAAGGCTCAGGGCGGACCGTAACCAAACGGGGACCCCGAAACTGGGTGTGGCAGCGCTCCCCCAAACACCCAAAAGACCTGCCAAAAAAGAAAAAAAAAACTCCCCACACATAAAGAGACAGCCGAAACAAGACCTGCACATGGACAAAAAACAAGGGCAAAATGTCAGCGGAGTCCAGGGCCTGATCCACTGTAACGGGGGAATGGGGGGTTTTAAAGCAGGGAGTGGACCCACTGGGCCACTACCGGCTTGCTCCGAGGGGCGTAACAATTTGGGCCCTGGGCATGGGAAACTTCACGAGCCTTTGATGGGAAGGTTGGCTGACCCAACAGCACCAGGTGCTCCCCAGACAGTCCCCCCATGGCAGGACCAAACAGGCCCGAAGTGCCCAATGCTAGGCCCAACAGGGTAAAGGGCAGAGACAAAGCAGATAGAAGTAAATAATGCAGGTACCAAAAAAAGCAGGGCAAAAAAAAAAATGCTAAAAAGGGGATAAGCAAAAAGGGAAAGGGAACAATAAATAGAAGCTGAAGACACCAAGAACAAGCAAAGACGTAAGTAAACTCAGGCAAGAAACCAAGGCATGACCAGGGCAGGAACAGGGCAGAGAAAAGGCAAGGAAAAAACAAGACACGACAGACACAAAGGCCACATGGGCACACCGAACGTAACAAAAAGATCAGACAACACAGCAACAGACTACACCAAGAGACAAATAAAAACAAAACAAACAAGGATCAGGGAGGGGAGTATGAGGAGAAGCAGGTTTTATAAACCCCAGGTGGAAGGGGGATTGGGAGGAGAACCCTCTGCACACTGTGGGAAAAAGGAAGGGAAGATGTGGCGCCGCCCTCATAGAGACAGGGAAACGGGGGGCACCAAGTGGGGACCAATCAAGGTGAGTAAGAAGGCTACAGGGGGCCTCAAGCGACACGAACAGGAAACAGAACTGCGATAGGAACATAGGTACGACTGCGGTTCGCAGCGAGGCCCGCACCCTAAGGCGGGAACTTTGGCACGGACCGTGACAGACATCCCCTAAAAATAAGTCTTAGCTCATCTTTAGGAGCAAAAATTAATATAAGATACTGTCTTAGTTTCGGGGAAACAGAGTATAGCGACCTGAGGAGATATCTCAGAATAGGTAGGACACTGTTAATGGACACATATTGCAAAGTGACTTTTTTTTTGCAAGATCTTAAACATAAAAAGCAGCGATCTTTATAGTGAGACAACCCTTTTAAGGATTTCCTGGAAAAGTGTCCGAATGAGACCAAATGCAATTGAATTAAGTTAAGGCAAAAATTAAATATAATATTGAATGAATGAAGTCTTAAAATATCAAAATAAACCCCTGTTATCTTCATATTTATCACAGCCCAGGAAATAAAAAGAGCCAATATTTATAGTATCTAATCAACAGCATAAAAAAACTCAGAAAAATAAATATTGAGTTTCTGATCAAGAGAATTGTATAAAGGAACACTGAGCTCTATGTCCCCAAAATGATATTAGACATAAATCTCCAGCCACAAAATATACAAAACCTTACACAGCAACAACAGGGTGGAAATCAACAACTTCTGGCTCTGGGTATATAGCGAGGAAACACATAAAAGAGCATTGCTTCCTGGAAGACAAAACTAGCAGCGTCCTTTAAGGGCTAAACTACAACATAACAGACACCAAGGCAAAAATACTAAAAACGTGAATTTTACAGCATTGAGATCCCACTAAAGTGTATGGAAAGCAGAACATGACTCTGGTAACAACCTATGAATGAGTGTAGACAATGAGATCAGTAATAGCATTACCTACATGTTGTCTTCTGTGTCCCCCATCCTATCTACATCTCAGTGTCTTTTATAGGTTTTTTTTTTACCCGATCAAAAATGAAAACAGAGATAATTGAGGCTGTAATTTCCCCCATGTAAAGAATCCAGGGTCTCCCATTGGGAGCTGCCGACACCCCAGATGCAAATGTTATTTCAATATCAATAAATAAAACTTTAAATATATTTAAAAAATATAAAAATTGCAGCTTCTTACTACACCACGTACAGGGGCTTCTACCTCCTAAATGCCCCATGTTGTATCTTCCACATTCTCCGTAATGATCAGCAGGTTATGTGGGGTCTCCATTCCCTTGAAAGGCTTCCCTCTAAAAGACCAATGTAAGTGCGTGTAGATCAGTTGTGCCCAGCAATCTTGATGGTTGCATTACTTAAATGAGGCATACAGGCTTAATGGTTACATTCCCACTAGATGGTGCTGCTACTTACATGTTTCAGTAATACAGTATCAGCAAGAGTATAACACAATTCACATTAAAGGATACGATTTAGGTCCCTGGTAGCTTTTCATTTGCCCTCCCAAGCCTTTGTTACATCACACAGGTCCAAATATCTCTTATTCTTCATCTTAATTGTCTGATAAATGTCTCCCTCTTAGATCCTGCTCTCAAAGTCACTTCATCCCACCATTTTACTCTATAATAATATTTCAATTGACACCACTATATCTCTCTAAAGCCCTTATGAGTATGATATCTCAGTATTCACACTCCATGGCACCATATAGGCCTAACTTTCCAGACCACACTTCAGAGTGACAGGATTAACACTTTACTGCAGCAATCTACTGGCCCATTAGGAAAGGGATTTTCATCAACCCCCCAAAATGGATGTAACTACAGCCTCCACTTTATTTAAGCCCACCATGGCTTACCTCCTATGGCTCCTTATACTGGATGGATTTTTTTCCCCACAACTCCAGCTGACTCCACAAAGCAAAAACTCCCTAACACTCTTATAGCCAGGCATGCTTGCCAACTTTTGAAAGTAGCAATTAGGGAGATTCAAAGCTGCTGCGCATGTAAAAAAATTGCATGACCACGCCCTCTCTGTATCAAGCCAGACCCCTTTCACAAAAGGTCATGCACTACATCTAACTGTGTAACGGCTCTGGATGAAAGCTAATTGAGGAGTTTGGTGTCACCCAGCTTTCCAGGACATTGGATAGCCTACTCAGCCTCAAGGAATGCTGAAAGATACCGCTAAACTTTGCCTGAACCTAAACCATTACACTACTACCACTATTTCAATCATACAGTGATTATATAGTTGCAGACACAAGTGTACACAGGCTCTGCAAACTGTATAATACCTCAATCCAGTAGCCATATAGTGGTAGATACCACTGTACATAGGATCTGTAGACTGTACACTACCACCATACAGTGACCGTATAGTGGTAGGTACCAGTGTACACAGGCTCTGCAGACTGTATATTACCTCCATCCAGTGCCCATATAGTGGTAGATAGCAGTGTACACAGGATCTGTAGACTGTACATTACCACCATACAGTGACCGTATAGTGGTAGACACCAGTGTACATAGGCTCTGCAGACATTAAAGTGACTACATTGTAGTTACATCTAGGGACTCACCGGAGACATCTTCTATGACTTTAATTTTTCTCTTTCCCTCTCTATCATCTCCAGACCGCCATGAGGATTTCTCCCAACTTTGACTCGTCCCTGCAAAATTTACCACACAAACAGCTTAGAATTCAATTTTTTTAGCACTTACATACCTGTGGCCACCTCTATACAAACTGCTCATGGGGTGATAGGTACAGGTGGAGAGATTATGAGATCATAGGTGGTTGGTGGTGATAAGTGGGGGCTGCATTTTGTGTTGACACTTGGATGCATAACACAATGATGCGGAGGGACAGGAGAGAGGAGTACAGAGTACAGCTTACCTTCTCCTTGGAATGGCAGAAGATCAACTCCCTGGAGATTGTGCTGTGGCTTTGGTCAGTACCTACCCCAAAATCATATTTCAAAAGTTGAACTACGTACCCTGCACCCTCAGAAGATCAGCCACCAGCATGACCTTCAGAGAGTACAGGAGATGGAGTTTAGTACTGTCATTTTTATTAATGTTTTTATTTTTATACAAGCTCCCCCTTTGGACCATGTTGGACCAGCGTGGATTAATTTCTTTAATAAAGTGGTGAAAGAGGGCTAATGTCGAGGAGTGTTTAATTAAATAAAAGTTTTTTTGTGCGAATGGTGTCTTTGTAATATAGGTGTCTGACAGATGCCTCTCCATTACTACCGCTCAGCCAGTTGTGGATTTATTCACCCCAAGCCTGACACTAACCCAGTGTCACTATTACCCCAGTACCATTGCACCAAGGCTACTTTAAAAAGCCGGGTTACCATCAGAAGCGGACCCTCTAATGTGATGGTCTGCTTCTGGGGTGGCTGTGGGCTGGTGTTTTTAGAATGGGAAGGGACCAGTATCTATGGACCTTACCATTCTGATAGTATCAGGTTGCAGCTGTCGATTTCACCTATGCTGGTTATGGAAAAAGGGGTGGGCCCCACTTCTACCCTCTGCGGTCACTGGAGACAGGAAGCAAAGGGCAACTTCTGCCCCTTGTGGCCTTTCTCCTGCAACCCCTAAAAAGAGACCACAAAGGGCAGGAAACAGGGAGAAACTCCTGCCTCCTGCGGCCTGTCTCCCACTCTCTGCGGCCACTGGAGACTGACTGCAGAGGGCAGGAGACAGCAGCAAGGGGCAGGCAACAAGTGGGCAACTCATACTCCCTGTGGCCTGTCTTTTGCCCCATGTCTTTGAAAGGGGCAGAAGAGAGGTCGCAGGGGAGACAAGCCCCAAGAGTCAGACCACAGAAGACAACTCCTGTAGCCATTCTCTTTCTCCTGCCTCTCTCCTTCCTCCTATAGCAGGGGACACGCTGCAGGGGGAAAACTCCTACATCCTCTCTCCTGCTGCAGGAGGAAGAAGAGACAGAAACAGGAGCTGAAGACACAGCGGGCCAGGAGCTGGGAGCAGGAGCGGGAAGCGGTAAGTACTTACCTACCCTTGCAGGGATCACAACCTCCTCCTGCCCAGTGCTCACATCCTGAAAAGGTAGTGCACACTGCCCTGCTAAACTTCTAAGTTTAGCAACGCAGGAGGCCGCCGCCTGCCGCACTGGCACCATAGCAGCATCCTATGATGCTACTCCAGTGCCGCTTCCATTTGCGGGACCCTCATGCCCAATCTGGGAGGGTATGTAGTTAGGCAGGTATACATGGTCTCCCCCCCCATAGTTAGGCAGATATACATGGCCTCTCCCAATAATTAGCCAGCTACACAGGGCTTCCCCCAATAGTTAGGCAGGTATACAAGCCCTCCATTGTAGTTAGGCAGCTATACAGAGCCTCACCCAGCAGTAGCCTCCCCTTGTAGTTAGGCCGGTATACAGGGCTTCCCCTCATAGTTAAGCAGATATACATGACCTCTCCCAATAATTAGGCAGCTATACAGGGCTCCCCCAATAGTTAGGCAGGTATACAGGGCCACTCAATAAAAATATAAAAAATAATACTCACTTTTCCACCGAACATCTCTTCATCGCCTGCTCCAGGATGCCACTTCCAAGTCCAAGTTCTCTGGTTGATTTTTTTCCGTAGTTTTATTATTTATACTTTTTCAGATCAGAACAAACTACCTATAATTGAGGAGAACCAGAGCGTAGACTGTATATGAAGTTTAAAAGGTGTAGTTATTTTTATTATACTCACAAACATAGATAAACTCAAGAGTGGAAAAAATTCAAAAGCCTTTAGAGTTTAGGATTAAAGCAAAAAGCTTCCTCACTGTCTAAAGAATAGTGGAAGAATTACCCATCTCTTCTCCATCTTTTGAATAAGATCAAGTGTAGTATTGTTTCGTCTTAGTTTGTCTTGATTTGCTGGCCCAGGTTCTGGGTTACCTCTTGCACGTGACCTTATAGCATCATTGATTATAGTTAGCTTTAAGAAGAGAATAGATCTTGGCAGCACTTCTGGATCAAGGGAACTTTAATTTAACATTGCAATGCCTCAGCCTAAATGTGAGACTTTCTCAAGCAGTACATCAGGGCTAGAGTGACAATTATGTATTTCACTCGTAATGATGTGAGCCCGTCAACAGTAGCAAGTGACATTAGTGATTACATTAAAAAATAAAACTCATATTGTGAATGTCCTACACACTACCACAGTGTGGGGCCACGTAAGGGGGAGTGATTTATTTTCACTGCGCTCCCCTTCAAAGGTAGCGAATCAAGATAAACACACCCAAGACAGTTCCAGACCCCAAAATTTCCCCCCCCACCCCCTTCCTTCAATAAAAAATGCAAGGAAATCAGATGGAAGGACTCTATTCCAAAAAAGTATTTAAAGACATTTAAAAAAACCCCCTTGGGATCACCTCACCCCTTCCAGCAACTACGGGTTAAAAAACATTTCTTCAGATTAATGAATTCATGCAGCGACAGAACAAAACTTATTCTTTGAAATTTTAAATTTTAAAAACTATTTACAGTGTTACAAAAAAAAATACAAATAACAAATATATGACCTACGCAGCAAAACGTTATAAAATAAAAGGGAAAAACTTAGAAAATTTACACTTACATTCTTCAGCTTTAAAATCCGGGGGTATGGATGAAGAGGGGGACACACAAAATCAAATTGACCCCAAGCTATGAACATAGAACAGAGACTGGCCTTTTTTTATAGGCCCAAATCTCTTTCCGGGTTCCCCACCTCCCTCATAATTCTTCCCCTTTTACTGGCTGAAGAAAAAAATGGGTGGGGGGACACTTGGATGCTTAATGGGGGGTTGTGCTTATTTTCCGCACAAGAGGGAAAATACGGACTGGTTTTGCCTTCAGATAATGCCCTATGTCCTTTGGGGGGACCGTGTTTATGCGAAAAGGTCAGGGGGCAGCAAAGCCTGTAAAGTTCCTTTCCCCCTTTTAACGCCCCTTAGACGCCCAGGTCCGGGTTTCATACGTCCGGTGTTTGGGGGTTCAGCCCTGGACAATCATATCCTGAGGACGCGGAATAAAAAGCAGAGTTCGCGCGATCGGTGGGGGGTCACTGTTAAATTACGCTGACATCCCGCTCTCGGCCCCGACCCAGATTGACCCGGGGGGGGGGGGGGGGGGGTTAACCCGAAATTATCGGACCATGGGTCGAAATAACTAAGGAAGCGCAGGAGGGTCGCCCCTCCTGCGTCTCTGTCGGCGACAGCTCAGAAGGCATAAAATCCCTTCCCGGGTTGTCTGGACATCACGCCCCCGGGCAGTCCCCTGGGGGCATGGCCCGGATGGACGACAGTTTGTCATTTAACCAGTGCCCACCACAGGCTATGTATGTTTTCTATTAAATGGGGGATCGAAGATCTCTCTTCAAACCCCCTAGGGGAAAAGAAAAAAAAAAAATTTTAAAAAAGTAAAAAAAAATGAAAAACAAGTAAAACACAAACCAAAAATAAAAAAAATAACCGTACACCAAGCTTTTCCCCCTATAAAAACGCAATCCCCCCAAAAAAAAAGATAAAAACAAAATAACGTCCCCATATTGGTATCCCCGCGTGTGTAACGACCGCCCTAAAATCGTATGTTAATTTCCCCGTACGGTGAACCCCGAAAAAAAAAACCCCAAAAAAACATCACAAAATTTAAAGATTTTTGTTCACCCCGCGCACATAAAATGGAATAAAAGTGATCAAAAACCCAAAAAAGCAACTTTGTCCCAAATTTCAAAACATCAGTTCATCCCGAAAAAAAAAAAGCCCTAAACGCTCTTAACGGAAAAAAAAAAAGTTATGGCTTCGAAGAACGCCAAAAAATATTTTTTACACACAAAAAAACATTTTTTTTTTTAAAGTGCTCAACAAAAAAAACAATAAAATTGGGTATCGAATAATCGATCGCCCCACAAGTAAAGCTAACTTAATGGATACTGAAAGTGAGGCTTTAAAAAAAAAAAATAAAAAACAACTAGGATTGCAGATTTTTCCACCTGCCTTTCCCAAAAAAAGGATTAAAAAATGATCAAAAAGTTTGCCCCAAAAAATATACCTATAAAAACGTCAAATCTCCCGCAAAAACAAGCCTTACCGCCCCTACACAGAAAAATAAAAAAGTTATGGTCTCAGACTATGGCGTGCAAAAAATTTTTTTCCGTTTGAATAAAAATCTTTTTATACAAAATTTGGGATTGCTGTAATCGTATCGACCTGGAGTAAAGCTAGCTTTCATATCTAAAGAGAGTGACCCCATAAAAAATAAAAAAAAAAACACTACCAGATTTCTGTATTTTGTTCAAAATGCCTTAAAAAACCTTAAAAAAAAGTGAACAAAGTGTTGTAGACCCATAAAGGTAAAAAAAAAAGCATCAATTCATCCCGAAAAAAAAGGCAACACGCTCCACCTGCAAAATAAAAAAGTTAAGACTGTCAAAAAGGACAACATAAAAAACACAATTTTTTTTAGCCTACTTTTTGTTTAAAAGTAATAAAAACATAAAAAACTATATAAAATTTAACCATTGTATTGTACCCACCCTCAAGTAAAGTAAACACATCATTTTCACTGTCGGCCAATGCCCGTAAAATTGAAGCCCAAAAAACAATGGTGAAATGTGTTTCCCCCCCGCCTTTTCATGGCCCAAAGCTTAAAAAAAAGATGGAACCCTGTTCCCAAAATTACAATACACCTAGATGAGGGTCCATGAGGGTGTTGAATCTAAAAAGGGGCGACTTCTGGAAATTTCCCTGTTTCGGTTCTTTTTGGCTTTGCAAATGCGATAGGCCCCCCCAAATCTGCGTTCCCAAAAACCCAAAAAGCGTCCCCCCTTGATGCCCTGCCATGCGCCTAAAAAACTGTTTACACCCCCCTAAGGTATTCCAACTTGGGAAAAAATTGCCCTTTAAAAAAGTTTTGGGGGTTCTTTTTTCCCGGATTCCTTGTAAAAAGAAAAATTTTAAGCTAAAATTGCAGATTATTGGAAAAAAATGTTTTTTAATTTTCACAGTCTAATGCTAAAAAAAAATTTGTGAATCACCTGTGGGGTCGATATATCACTACAAACCTTAAAATATACCTTAAGGGGGGTTTTTTCCAAAAAAGGTCTTTTTTGATTTTTTATTAAGTTTTTGCACCTTTGGGGCCCCCCAAACCTGAAATGGGACCTAAATAAAATCGCATTGAAAACGAACCCCAGAGTCCAGTAGGTGTCCTCCATTCTGGGCTTATGGGGAGCCAAATAAAGCATACCAAATATTGGAATCTCTAAAAAAGGAGACCCGGGGGGGAAAGATATTACCCATTCAGTTACCCATCACATTTACCGTATTCCATAAAAAATGGAACATATTGAAAAAACTGCAAAAATAGGGGAAATTTTGAAATTTCACCTCCACTTTGCTTTAATTTTGGGGAAAACCTTAAAGGTATCAAACTTCCCATACACGTTGTAAATACTTTAAGGGTCTGATTCTTAGAAAGGCGTCTTTTTTGGGGGTATCTAAAATACAAAGGCCCCTCAAAGCTACTAGAACTGGACTGGTCCCCAAAAAAAGTATATTTCAAAATTTTTTGAAAAAGGAAAGATTAAAATATAAATTTCTAAGCCCCCTAAATTTATAAAAAAAGGACATTTAAAAAATGATGAAACCCATAGGGGACAAAAAGGAGGTAGTTATAAACTATTTTGTGGTGAATAATTATCTGTCTTCACGCAAAATTTTAACTTTTCAAAATCACAAAAATTTTTTTTAAATTTTCATGAAATTTTGTTTTTTTCACAAAGAAAAAAGGATTGAGGATAAAAATTTTTTACTAACTTAAAAACACAATGTGTCACGAGAAAACAACTGAATCACAGGTTGGTAAAAAATTCAAAAAGTTATTCTCAATAAAGTGACACATTAGATTTCAAAAAAAGGGTGAGTAGGAAGGCCAAAATGGCTGGGGCTTTAAGGGGTTAATCAAGTATTTATCACTTTTGTATAAGAAGGGTCATAATGAATTTTGCTGCTTTACGAGGCGCCGGGGTTATGAAAACAATTGGGGAATATAAATTTACTAAAAAGACTTGTTTTTATTTTTACGACCTATATTACAAATTCCATTTGTAAAGGTGGGTGAAGGTCTGCTACAGGGATTGTATACGGACAATATAAGAGATGTTTAATGACAATACAGAATGCAGTTATTTCTAGTGTACTATATTACAGTGAAATAAATAATCAATAAAATGCATTGTAGGATAAATCAACCACATTCACATGCCTAATGCATATAAAAACATAAATGTGCAGATTAAAGGATGGTTTCATATCAATAAATAAGTGCTCTGCTCCTGTAACATCCTGCCAGAGGCCAGAGGTTGGTGTAACAGAAGAGCTGTGACTGCAAACTATTCAGCAGAACATTAGTATTGCAGATTAGCCTATAAGTGCTTGTGTCCAATAAGGTACATGACTAAAATTACAAGAACATTTTTTCCCCCATTTTACAAATAAAAAAATGCAATAAATACTGTATATTAAACATAATTGGTTTCATAGCATCTGTAAAAGTCAGATCTATGAATATATAACCTTATTTCTCCCACATGATGAAGATCATAACAAAATACCTAGGACAAAATTCTGAGGGTTTTTTTGGGTCTCTTTGCCTCCCCAAAAACTTTAATAAAAATGTACCTAACAGTCAGATATTCAAAAATGTGTGAGTGGGCGCCATTTGCCCTATTTACCTTGAGCACTAGAATGTCCAGCAGAAAACTGCTTCTCCTGGTGTTTGTATTTTTCCTGAAGATTAAAAAGCAATTAGAGATGGGAGAATTTCTCAAAAATTAGATTCGCCAAGTTCGACAAATTTTCCGGCAAAATGATTTTCGACCCGAATTTATTTGCGGTGAATCACGTGAAAAACAGCTATTTCCTGGCTGCAGAGAGACTGTCGGGAGTTGAAGAACATTGTGCCATGCTCAAATATGCATAGGGAGCGGGGATTGGTCTTGATACAATGCTGTGTTTTAGTATGACACGCAGATAACAGTCGCCGCTCTTAGAATCGCTTCACACTTCACTTCTCTGGGCAGTTATGGGGGCAAAACTGACCAAATAACTGAAGTGGGAACACAGCCTGACAAGGTAATGTCAGCACCAGCTGCAGGAACCGAGCTGAGGGCTAAGATCCTACTATAATAATAATAATAATAATAATCTTTATTTATATAGCGCCAACATATTCCGCAGCACTTTACAATATAGAGGGTATAAGCACAGACAAACCAGACATTACATTATAAAAAGCTACTTACAAATCAGACACGAGGTGGGAGGGCCCTGCTTGCAAGAGCTTACAATCTATTAGGGGGTATGTGTGAAACAAAGGGTGAGAAGTGCTTGGTATATAATGGTCCAATCATGTTACATAAATATGGGGTAGTATACATTAAAAAAGTGGATGAACCTGCCATCTATATACAGATAAGTGCCTGCGAATGGCAAAGTGCAGGAAGTGATGAATGTGTGACAGAATTTGGGGGTTAACAATTAGGGATCTTGGTAGGCTTGTCTAAGAAGATGAGTTTTCAGAGCGCACTTAAAACTGAGGGTTGTGAGTGTGCCTGATCACATGGGGTAACAGAGAACGCAATAGTAGGATCCTGGAGCAGGCACAGGTCACAGCACAGTAAGGGGATATCCTAGCAGGGGTCACCCCGCGAGGCCAGAGCTTCCGTTGTCATCTAGAGGCCATGTGTTGACCACCAAGCCAATGGTTCTCGAATGGTTGACTAGGTCATCCACTTTCTCCCAGATGACATCTGTCAACCCCGGCAAAGAGTCGGTGCATCCGTAAGACAACACTTTTAGTTGGCATTGCCCGGGAGCATTTCAGGGGCCCTCACCTGTCCTCATCCCGCCTCTGTCCCGTTCGGTTCCCACAACCAGAGAATTACTATGTGCTGTGGGCACTGCGCCACTATACAGTGGGAACGAACTATTTGAGGACAGTGGGCAGCAAGGTGGGGAAGACATCCGCTGCTTCTTGCAGAAGTGGGCAAGTAGTGATGAAGAGAGTGGCATGGGGGTTATATTGCGAGTGGTCAGGCTCTGTACAGCAACACTATTGAGGAGGACGGCGGTGACAGGCAAACACTAATTGATTTGGCCGATCGCACTTGGGAGTCGGGTGAGGCAAGCAAGGCTGGGACAAAGAAATTCTGTGCCCTATTAAATAAGGCATAAAGTGCCCCCCAAATGGAAAATTCAGCCCACTCCATGCCTCCTTGCTCCCCCTTTTTTGCCTGGGAGGAAGTGGCGGTCGCCTACCTTCCACTACCCATTGTCCCAGCCCTGGAAGCAAGGGCTTCATCATCATCATCGGGAGAAGAAAGCGCTGGCTTGCACGTCAGGCAGTGGCATAGCCCGCAAGGCGGTAGGGGGGCCGGGAGTCAGCAGGGTGGCAGTAGTGTGAGGTCGGGAGCCAAACAGCCCCGATTTAGACCACCCACTTTGCAGGTCCCAGAAAGTAGCGGTGCAGGAGCTCACCGGGGCAGCGGCGGTAAAAGTCAGTGCGAAGCATTGGTGGTAAAATCACCTACTCGGCGGTGTGGGAGTTTTTTGACAAGACACCAGAGGACGCGAACATGGCTTTAGGTAGAATCTGTGAGCTACACTCAAGTTGGCAACACTACAATACATGAATTGTACAATATTCAGATCCCACCTAAGTGTATAAAAAGCAGAACACGACTATGGTATCCAGGGCCGGGACAAGACAATTTGGTGCCCTAGGCAGATGGGTCAAATGGCGCCCCCTCCTCCCCACTCCATTATAAAAAAAATATTAAAAGTTCCAATCCCCCATTTGCCATTTTACAAATCAAAAAAAAAAAATTAAAAAAGTTACACATAATTGGTATCACCATGTACAATCCAAATTTATTAAAATATAAAATCATTCATACCATATGCTGAACACCATAATAGAAAAAAAAATCATTTTATGCTAAAATTTTGGATTTTTGGTCATTTTACAACTCCTAAAACTTAAGAAAAGTGATCAAAAAGTCACATGTATCCTAAAATGGTGCCAATAAAAAGTACACATCAGCCTGTAAATATGTCCCCTCACTCAAGTCCCCAGAGGGACAAACAAAAAAAGTTATTGGCTGAAAATGTAAAGAGAAGGGGCCACATGTATGAACGGGCTTTTCTCCCGTTTTCTGGCGTACACTGCACCTCCCAGCCCGAATCCCGCTGTCGGATGCGGGGATTCAGTGTTAGGCGCAGTGTTCGCCACTTTCAGCTGCGCACCGCATGAAGGGGCGGACAGTGGGCGCGGTGTGGGTGCGGGGTAGGCGTTCCGGGGCGAGACGCGGCGCGCTCGAAAACTCGAGGCATTACATGGAATCGGCAAAGCAGGGGCAGTGCAGCGCTCGGCAGC
>JAODAL010067354.1:0-17330 GCA_025379985.1 Phyllomedusa bahiana | reverse complement strand
CATTCCCCACAAAAGGGGTTTGCTCAAGCTAAAAAGTTATAAGGAGAAAAGCTTGGGATTTCATAGTTTATACATACAACCCAATATTGATTCAAACCTCTTTACCCTCACAATTGCTCAGTGGGCAGCCGGCGCGCTTCCAAGTTGGCAATGGATCTCAGTGTCGCCACTTGCTCATTTAGATCCAGGATCCGGGCTTCTAAATGTGCAGTGTGCACACATCTTGCACAGCAGTATGCTCCCTCGAACTGTTGCTCAAGGATGGCATACATTGCACAGGTTGTGCACTGGACAGCATTGTCAAACATGGAACTCATGGGGATGTTACCAAAAAGATATATGACTAAATTATAATAATAAGCAGTACAATACTGTCCCCTCTAAACTCTCCAAATCTAAAGTCTCTCAATCTCAAGTCTCCACACTTAAAAGAAAAAACACACTTGAAAGAAAACACTCGCAAGACTCGTTCACTCGCTCAAAATGCTCAGCTTTAAACCTTTCCCACACTGCTGTTTGGCTGTGCTGCAAACTCTCCTTCAGAAGCAAAAGGTGTGAATATAGTTTCCAAGGCTTCTATTCCAGGGTCCAAATAATGGAATCTGTCCAAATGTGATGAATCGTGTTTTATGTTGTGGTCATATATTTAGCATTAATGGTGGAAGCATGTTATTTCTATGTGTAGAAATGTTTAGGGCTCGAAACCACGTGTGGCTGCTGTTTGGATATTTGAGTTGTGCTTATTGTGGATTTTGTTGTAAAAGTGTTTTCTAAGTGATGGCTTGTGCTGAGTTAGAGGGTATTAGTTGTGGAATGATTGATTAAACTGTTTGCGGCTGTGAACTTTATTAGGATACGGTGATGGCAATAGCTTTGGGGCCTAATTTTACACAATTAGAGGAGCAGCAGCAGCTGAATGTCATATTCTTATTTGTAAGTGGTTGTCTTTGCAGGTTTCTGAAGGTCGATTTGCTTTTAATTTCTTGTATGCCAATTTTTCGGGTGATGCTTTGAGTTGTGAATGTATCAGCCTAATAGCTTCATAGTCCTAGCTGTTAGAATAGCATTTACATGAGAGCAGGAGGTGAATTTTGTGGGCATTGGGCTTCAGAGGTGCAAGTCAATAGAGAATGATTTCGGTGTTGAGGGACGATATTTGGAAGCAGCTTGTAGTTTTGTGTGGCAACTTTAGTTTTTTCCTGCTGTCATCTTAATATTGTGAAGAGTTCCAATCTTTTTCCTTCCTAAAGCCTGAAAGTAGTTTTTATCACTTGTAACTTTAAGTGTTTGTTCTCAGGTAGCTTTTGTACTGTGACTATTGTTTCAAAGTTTGAGTGACCTGTATATGACAGCAGTGTCTAATGTCAATTTGTTGTTTTTTTACTTGAATGGTTTTTGTTTCAATGTTTTTCTTTGAATCTATGTAATAATGGGTTTGTCTAACTCAAAATGCCAGTTGTCCCTATTGCAGGCTTGCATGTTTGTTGATTCTACTTTGTGTCTGTTTTCCAGGTTAAGATGGATGGATGGAGGTGGCATAACTTGAGCTTGTATTGAAATGTCAGTCTGTGGATTATTTACTTGCTGATGGTTGAGGTGAGGATTGGGGCGTTCTCGACATTGTTGTTTTGGTGTAGCCTAATGGGTTTTATTTGTTTTTGATAGGTTTCGTCTTCGATATTGAATGTTTTTGTGAATGTATGGAATCTGAAGCGGTGGGTTTGTGGTGTAGTCTGTATTTTAGTTATGTTTTTAATTGAATTTTTCCAGTTTTTCGTTTTGGTTTGAGGGCTGTGGTGAGTGCACTTGAAATACCTCCTATTTAATTCCTACCCTCATCATTCTTATGTTTTTGGTTCATTGTAAGGTGTTTTGTAATGAGGGCCTTTTGAAAAGTTTTTTTTTTATTTTTTTATTTATATTTTTTGGCAAGGGGGGGGGCATAGTTAGATGAAAGTTGAGTTGTCTGTGTTAAGGTAATTCAAAGGTTAGGTAGATTACAAAGGTCTACCAAATATTTGGATCTGTCTTGTATGTCAGTTACCCTGAGAGATGTAGCTACAGCACACTAACCATGTATTTGATACGCTCAAAATCTCTTAACATAGTTTAATACGCAAGCAAGCGATGCAATATTGGCACTAAAATGAGACATGATTTAGAGATTAAGTGGTCCTGTGTTGTGAAACTTTGATGAAAAATGGTGTTATTTTGCTAAATGTGATGTTCCTGTGATTTATTGCCAAATATCATGTTTTTGGTGAATTTAAAAAGAGTACATCTGCCAAGATAGTTTGTTTCCAAAATGCTAATCCATCCAAGTAACTATGTCAGAGGGTGGGTGGGCTGATGTAAGCTTGTAGACCAAGTAGGGTAAAGGTTACCTAACTTCTTAGCTGTACACTGCATCAGAAGATATGAACTAGATTTTTATGGCTACATATGGTGATTCAAAGATGAACCCACAAACATCTGTGAATGTTGGGGGTTTGAAAGTGTTTCCAATAGTAATGTTTAAATATCTTGTTTAGTTGTATGTAATTTGGTGTCACTTATGTTGAAATTTGTTAGTGAGGCTACTTGTGTTCGTTTAAATTGGGTTGTGTGGAAGAGTGTTTTAAAGTTTGTGTTTGGATTGTATTGTTTAATAGTAGGTTTTAGAATAGTAGTAAGAGCTTTGTATCTGTTATGTATGTTTCCATGTAGTATAGAGTTTGTTTTTTTTTTTTTTTTTTTCTTTGTGTTGCAGCTAATGTGTGGCTTAGTATGCTGTATCTCAAGTATCTTCTAGCCCATGGAAATTCTGGCAGAAGAGCATTGGCAGCGTGTTTTGTGGAGCTTGTCGTATTCCTTGGAGGCGATAGTTTTGCTGATTTTGTTTTGCTTCTACCATGGCTGGAAATATTGTGTTCTCTGACTATCTCCTGTTTTTGATTTTTGTTCGTTTCAACATGTCTGCTACTGATGTTGTGATGTGACTGAGTTTGTTGCTGATTAAATGTTCCAGTTTTGTCCTGTTATATTCTTTTGTCCTATTAATGTGTTAATTTACAAAGCAGAGTGGCCAACTAAAGATTCTTTATTGTGTTTGTCTGAAAATGGTGCCAATGTATATTTTAGTGTAACTGGCTTAGTTGTCAATGTTTTACATTTGCTTTTTTGTGTTAGTAAAGAGTCTGTTTTAATAAAGTTTGTAGTTGTGTGTTTGTAGTTTATTGTGTTGTGTTAAAGTAAATGTCTCAACTATTTTGTGTGCGGTAAGTACTTGAGGTTAGTTCACTTTTCATATTTGTCTAGTTTTTACTAAGTGTTTGCTTTTGTATTCCACCCCCTAGTATTGACCTTTTTCAGTTCCTAAGTTTGTTGAATGTTGTAGTTTCTTATGGTTATGTGGATCTGTAATGTTTGTTGTGTGTAATATATGCCCAAAGAATAGTTGGGCAATGTTGAGTTTTTTTGATGGCTATTTTTGTGCCACTTTTGATGTTTGTAAATGCCATAAAGGGTGAACTATTTTCACGGAATGTTTTATATTTTTTGTTAATTAACATTTTGTAATGTGTTAACATGTTCCTAGCTGCTAATACACTGTGTGTTAGTGTGACCCAGGCAGTGATCAGGACAGCACACAGTCTGTCCCAATGATTGGCTTGATTCCCAGATAACCTTGGGGCCATCGTCGGTTCCCCAGGTTGACTGTGTTTATTTCATGGTTTGTTAGGTTAGTGTGTTTGGATCACCCCACAGAGTGTGGAAACCCTTTGATTGCGCACTGGTGATGTGTTTTAATCCAAGGGTTAAAGCACTGCGTTGTGGGGCTTCCCATATTTCCCTGTGTGTTTGATCTTGTCTGTGTTGTATAGGCCTGATTTGCATTGCAGAAGAGGTTGTTGTAGATGAGGGACCTGCACCAGGTTAGGTGCAAAGTTGGTGGGTGGTCTTTAAGGGGTTAATTGTGAATTATGCTGAAAACGAGTTAATGTAGTAATGATGGTTTAAGGGAGTTTATAGGTCAGCAAGTTGTTTTTGATAGTTTTCCTTCTGGACAGTAGTGTATTTGTTGAATGTGTAATGTTATGTGTTAATTGTGATGTTTTTGGTTGGTTAATGTTTTTGGTTTTTGGGGTTTTTGTAATTTGTGTTTTTATAGTTGTGAATTTTGAATTTGTTTTAGATTTCTGTTTGACTTATTAAGGATTTGAGTGACGCCACCATGTTTTTGGTTTTATTGGGAGTGATTATTTGTGTTTTTTTGGTGAATGTGAAGAATTTCTTAAATGTTAAGGTGTAAGGTTTTGAAGTATATATTGCATGTTTTGTATGCTTTAGTGTCTCTACAAATATTTTGTTAGTTTTTTTTGGTATTAAGTGTTTAGTATGTTAATCAATTGTGGTTATTTAATGTAGCATATGTGAAATTTTGAGTGTTTTTGGCGGTGGTTTGTTAGTACTTAAACTTAGTAGTTATTTGGTGGTAGATAGTGGCCGTTTGTGGCAGATCTATTTTTGGTAAGTATGGCTTTCTGAGTGTCGGTATTGGTTGTGTATATTTGCAATATGTCAAGTGAATGTGGAACTAGTGGTGAATTGATATTTTGATTTGTGTAAGGTTTGGTGGGCTAAAGGGTTGTGTATTTGCTGGAGTGTGAGTAGGTGGTAGCTGTTTGATTGGGATAGTGTTTTGACTGTTGCTGTTTTGCTGTCTAAAGATTGAGTTTGGAAGTATGTGGATCGAAAATTTTTTTTTTTTTCCTGTAGCTTGTTGGCTCCATATTTGATAGAATTGATATGCAATTGTTTTAACGAGCTTGGTGCCAGGGTGGAGGGAACCAAGCAGGGGTGATGTGTCATGTGAATGGTGCTGTGTGTTCCTCTTACTCCACAGTGCTAATTTTCTTGCTAATTTTTTTGATCTGTCTCGGGGTTTGTGTCTGTCATAGAGATGGATCTAAAAAGTGTAGTTAACAGGGAGTGTAAACTCAGTGTAAAGCAATCTTGTGTTTTTTTTTTGTTTTTGATGGTGTTTATATTTTGTGTATGAAGTCTTAGAGTAAAGATGGTCTCCAATGTTTAGTTTGTGTAGTCTTGTTGGTTGTTGGTAGTAGTTTATGTAGTGTTAGTTTGGTTTCCAATTGTAGTGTTTGTTTGGTTCCTTGTAATAGTTTAGTTGTTGTCTTTTCTGTGATTAGTTGTGTTGTGTTTTGTATTCCCAGAGGATGTTAGTTTTGTTCTGTATGTTGTGTGTGTAATTGTTCTAGTGCGTTTGATTCGAGTGATGTATGCTTGAATGTTTGAGTCTAATTTGTTGGCCGTTTGCTTACTCGGTTGAGTTTTGTTTTTATTCCAAGCAATGTTGATTTAGTATTTGGAACTGGGAGTGGTTTTGTTAGTAGTTTCAGTGTATTGATAATTGTTTGAATAGATAGTCTGGTAAATGTCAAATGTGAGTAATTGGTGTATTATGTTTCTTGCTGTTTATTGTTTTTAGAGTAATTATACTTGGTAAATGTGCTTTGTTGAGTGGTTGTCTTAGTTATGTTCCCAATGATTGTGTGTAGAGTTTAGAATTTGTTAGTGTGGAGTTGTTAGTTATTGAAGGGTGTTTGAAAGTGATGGGTTATTGTTTGTTGTTCATTACTTGATAGGAAGTGATCTTGGTTTGTGAGGTTATGTCTTGGTATTGGCTTTGAGTCCAAATTGTGGTGTGTGAGGTTAACTTGAAGTTTGTAGTTTTGTTTTGGGGAAGAGATTGAGTAATGTTTAGTGATGTTGTTTTTTTTTGAATAGTATCTTAAATTGTAATTAGTAGAAATGGATGGCTATTTGAAGTGTGTATTTTCGTTCTCTAAAAATATATCTATCCTTACTTTCTATTATGTTTTTTTTTTTTTTTGCCAAAGTGGCTAGTTTTAATTTGTCTATATTGAATTTGTCCTGAATGTTTTTTTTTTTTTTTTCGAGGTTTATATCCTGGAAAAGTGGTTTAATAGGAATGAAAGTTTGGCATATTTAGAATATTTTTGTTTGTGAAGGTTTGTTGCCTTGAGTTTTTTGATACTGAGTAAAGGGTGTGAATTGTTTTATTTTGCATTTTTTTTATTGTGGACAGTGTTGTAAAAGTGTTTTTGATCGAGCTTTAGTTTGTTTTTTTGAGTAACCCAATGGAATGATGGTTTTTTTTGCGGTGATTTCAAGATGTGGTAACTGTTAATGTTCTAGCTTGTGGTTTTTGCAGATTTGTTTAGCAGCAACCTTTTTTATGTGAATAGAGTGGTTATGTTTTTGTGTACTTGGATGATAAAGTGTTGCTGTTTGTGTTTAGTAGATAAGTTGAGTGAATTAGCATTTGCTGTTGTCTTAACTTCCCTAAAGAGTCGAAAGTTGGTTCTAGTTTGAATGCTGCTGGGTTTTATTTCTTTATCCCTCCATATGTTTATGGGATGTTTAATGGGTTTGGATACTTCTGAGTGTTTTCGGGTGCTGTATTTTGTTTTTTCGAATTGATGGATTAGAGGTGTTGAAATAGTGATGTTATTTGTGTGTTTTGGATGTATTGTATATGGTAAGTGAGTTGATGATTGTTTGAATGTATTTTGGTGAGTGGTTGTTTTGATCCATTACTGAGTTGTAAGTTTGATTGTTTGGCTTTTGTTATTTGTGTTAATGTTTTTGTAGTGTTTGATCTTTTGAAATGTGCACTCTAACCTTGAGCTTTGAGGTGGTGTTTGAATTAGTTTGGTGTGAAATGTTTTGTTTGTTTTTGTTAATGTTGCTGTTAGTGAAGTACTTTTTTTTTGAGATCTGTTGTGTGGAGTTGTATGTGTTATTGTAATGATTGTGTAAAACGGAGTTTGAGTTCAGTGGGTTTTGATTGTTTGATCTTATGTGGGCTGTGAGTTAGTGTTTGTAAAGGTGAGTGGTGCAAGTTGTTGTGCTTGAGTGTTTGTGCTAGTTTTTTCAATTTTCTTATGGTTGTATTTTGTGTGGTGGTTTGTACCGAGTTTTTAATTGAGTGACTAATTTTTTCAAGTCAGTTGGTTTTTTCTGGGATTGTGCGTATTTTATTTCTGGCCAGTCATTTTTGCATTATGTTTTTGTGGTTTTTTTTTGACTTGGTTTTTGTCTTGGGGTTTCTTGTGTGATTGGTTTTTAAGAAATGGGTTTATTTAGTATTGAGTACTCAATGTTCAGTATGTGAAGTGTGTGTCTGACTCCAGGTTCTCTAAAATGGTCTGTAGTGGTTTTTTTTTTTTTGTTTTTTTTGTTTTAGGTGATGTGACCTGATGGTTTGAGTGTAGTGGAAGTATCTTTTGTAAAGTGTGTATTAGGTTTATTAAATGTTTTGTTAAATAGTTTTGTTTGTATATGAGGACTATTTGTTAGTTATGTAAAATGTTTCAATGTATGTGTATTTTGCGTGCTTTTTTGTTGTTGTTGCTTATTTTCAGCTTTTAGTGGGGTTCCTTGGGCCTTTTTTGGTTTTTTGAAGTTCCCGATTTGAAAAAAATGGTGCTTCAAATGTTTTGAGTTGAAGTTTCCTTGGTTTTGGTACTTGTTTTTCCAGTCAAATGGTTTGGTTTTAATAGTAGTTTAAAGGTAATGGTAATTTGTTGAAATTGTGGGTATTGGAATGTCAAATGTGAATGGGTTAGTTATTTTAATAGGTGGTTTTTGAAATTTCCAGTGATTTGAGTCTAGTTAGGATTGGTGTGTGTATGCTAATTTGATTTCACTCATTAATCGTGTTTGCAATTGTCACCTGGTTTGTTTTGGATTTAATGTACTTATTGTGAAGTTTTGGAAGTAAAAAGTTAATTTTTTTGTTTTTCTATGTAGTTTTTAACAGTTTGTGGGTTAAGTGTGTAGTCTGAGTAGTTTTAGTTGCTTGTAGTTTAGTGTTTCTGTTTGACATTGTGGCGCAAAAATTGTTTTTGGTTAATTGTACAGGCTCCTTTGTTAATGTTAATTTCTGTTGCTTTTGTGGAGCAAGGAATTGGAAGCAGTTGTTAAGAAGTGTTTTGCTGTCATGTTGTTGTTTCTTTGTGTTTTTTTTTGGTGAAGGAGATGATTTTTCTTATTGGGAGTTTGTAATTGAGTGGTAGAGTGGTGGGTGTTTTTGTTTTGGGCTATAGTTATTTGTGACTATTAGGCCCCATTCACACAGCTTAATTGCTGACGGATTGGCGCCGGATTCCACACTGGATTTGCACTTCAATCGGCCCCCAATCCCGTCCGGAGTCATACACGTAGATCCACTGCTCTCATTTATAGAAACATGGAATCCGTTTGCTCCTCCCTGCTCGGCAATCCACCATGGGGGAAGAAAAGGTGACATTGCCCATTTATTTACGGCGCGGCAAACAAAATGCCATTGGTCACTATGGGGCCAGGAAGCGGCAAATTCAAACTGCGGATAAGCACTCCAATAACGGTGCAGAAAGATAGTTATCTAGACCTAGTTAGTTTTTCTAGATAGCTAGTTTTCTAGATAGAATAGTTTTTCCCCTAGATAGATACAGTTTCTAGATAGATATATTTCTAGATAGATCAGTTTTTCCTAGAAATAGATAGTTCTAGATTAGTATATTTTTTTCTAATGAAGATAGAATAGTTTTTTCTAGATAGATAGTTTTTTGTTTCCCAAGAGAGAAGTTTCTAGATAGATAGTTTCTAGATAGATAGTTTCTAGATAGATAGTTTCTAGATAGATAGTTTCTAGATAGATAGTTTTCTAGAATAAGTATTTTTTCTAGATATATAGTTTCCTAGATCGATAGTTTTCTAGATAGATAGTTTTTTTTCTAAGGATAGATAGTCTTTCTAGATAGAGTAGTTTTACTATATAGAATTTTCAGATAGAATGAGTTTTTACAGATAGAGTATTTTTATTTTTCCCCTAGATAGTTTTCTAGATAGTTTCTAGTTTAGTTCTAGATAGTTTCTAGATAGTTTCTAGTTTATTTTCTATGATAGTTTCTAGATAGTTTTCTAGATAGTTTTCTAGATAGTTTTCTAAAATAGTTTCAAAGATAGTTTTGATATTTTTCTAGATAGTTTCTAAAATAGTTTTCTTCTAGATATTTTTCTAGATATTTTTCCTAGATAGTTTTCTAGATAGTTTCTAGATATTTTTTCTAGATAGTTTCTAGATAGTTTCTAGATATTTCTAGATAGTTTCTAGATAGTTTCTAGATTATTTCTGGGATAGTTTCTAGATAGTTTTCTAGATAGTTTCTAGATAGTTTCTAGATATTTTCTAGATAGTTTCTAATAGTTTCTAGATATTTCTAGATAGTTTCTAGAATAGTTTCTAGAAGTTTCTAGATATTTTCTAGATAGTTTTCTAGATAGTTTCTAGATAGTTTCTAGATAGTTTCTAGATAGTTTCTAGATAGTTTCTAGATAGTTTTCTAGATAGTTTCTAGATAGTTTCTAGATATTTTCTAGATAGTTTCTAGATAGTTTCTAGATAGTTTTCTAGATAGTTTCTAGATAGTTTCTAGATATTTTTTCTAGATAGTTTCTAGATAGATAGTTTCTAGATAGTTTCTAGATAGATAGTTTCTAGATAGTTTCTAGATAGTTTCTAGATAGTTTCTAGATAGTTTCTAGATAGTTTCTAGATAGTTTCTAGATAGTTTCTAGATAGTTTCTAGATAGTTTCTAGATAGTTTTCTAGATATTTCTAGATAGTTTCTAGATAGTTTCTAGATAGTTTCTAGATAGTTTCTAGATAGTTTCTAGATAGTTTCTAGATAGTTTCTAGATAGTTTCTAGATAGTTTCTAGATAGTTTCTAGATAGTTTCTAGATAGTTTCTAGATAGTTTCTAGATAGTTTCTAGATAGTTTCTAGATAGTTTCTAGATATTTTCTAGATAGTTTCTAGATAGTTTCTAGATATTTTTTCTAGATAGTTTCTAGATAGTTTCTAGATAGTTTCTAGATAGTTTCTAGATAGTTTTCTAGATAGTTTCTATTTCTAGATATTTCTAGATAGTTTCTAGATAGTTTTCTAGATAGTTTCTAGATAGTTTCTAGATAGTTTATCTAGATAGTTTCTAGATAGTTTCTAGATAGTTTCTAGATAGTTTCTAGATAGTTTCTAGATAGTTTTCTTAGTGTTAGATAGTTTCTAGATAGTTTCTAGATAGATTTCTAGATAGTTTCTAGATAAGTTTTCTAGATAGTTTTTTTCTAGATAGTTTTCTAGATAGTTTTCTAGATAGTTTCTAGATAGTTTTCTAGATAGTTTCTAGATAGTTTCTAGATAGTTTCTAGATAGTTTCTAGATAGTTTCTAGATAGTTTTTAGATAGTTTTCTAGATAGTTTCTAGATAGTTTCTAGATAGTTTCTAGATAGTTTCTAGATAGTTTTCTAGATAGTTTCTAGATAGTTTCTATATAGTTTTCTAGATAGTTTTCTAGATAGTTTCTAGATAGTTTTCTAGATAGTTTCTAGATAGTTTCTAGATAGTTTTAGATAGTTTCTAGATAGTTTCTAGATATTTCTAGATAGTTTCTAGATAGATTTCTAGATAGTTTTCTAGATAGTTTCTAGATAGTTTCTAGATAGTTTCTAGATAGTTCTAGATAGTTTCTAGATAGTTTCTAGATAGTTTCTAGATAGTTTTCTAGATAGTTTCTAGATAGTTTCTAGATAGTTTTCTAGATAGTTTCTAGATAGTTTCTAGATAGTTTCTAGATAGTTTCTAGATAGTTTTCTAGATAGTTTCTAGATAGTTTCTAGATAGTTTTCTAGATAGTTTATAGATAGTTTCTAGATAGTTTCTAGATAGTTTCTAGATAGTTTCTAGATAGTTTCTAGATAGTTTCTAGATATATTTCTAGATAGTTTCTAGATAGTTTTTAGATAGTTTCTAGATAGTTTCTCAGATAGTTTCTAATGTTTCTAGATAGTTTTCTAGATAGTTTCTAGAGTAGTTTCTAGATAAGTTAGCTAGATAGTTTCTAGATATTTTCTAGATAGTTTCTAGATAGTTTTCTAGATAGTTTCTAGAAGTTTCTAATAGTTTCTAGATATTTCTAGTAGTTTCTAGATATTTTTCAGATATTTCTAGATAGTTTCTAGATAGTTTCTAGATATTTCTAATAGTTTTCTAGATATTTTTTCTAGATAGTTTCTAGATAGTTTCTAGTAGTTTTCTAGATAGTTTCTAGATAGTTTTCTAATATTTCTAAAGTTTCAGATAGTTTCTAATATTTCTAGATAGTTTTAATATTTTTCTAATAGTTCTAGATAGTTTCTAAAAGTTTCTAGATTTTTTCTAGATATTTTCTAGAAGTTCTAGATAGTTTTAGATAGTTTCTAGATATTTCCTAGAATTTTAGATAGTTTCTAGATATTTTTTCTAGATAGTTTCTAGATATTTCCTAGATATTTTTTCTAGATAGTTTCTGAAAATTTTTTCTAAAAGTTTCTAGAAAAGTTTCTAGATAGTTTCTAGATAGTTTTAGATATTTCTAGATAGTTTCTAGATAGTTTCTAGTATTTCTAGATAGTTTCAAAGTATTTTTCTAGATAGTTTTCTAGATAGTTTCCCTAATGTTTCTAGATAGTTTCTAATAGTTTCTAGATAGTTTCTAATAGTTTCTAGATAGTTTCTAGATAGTTTCAATATTTTTCTAGATATTTCAGTATTTTTTCTAGATTTTTTCAGTGTTTCTAGATATTTCTGAAGTTTTAGATATTTCTAGATAGTTTCAGATATTTTCTAGATAGTTTCTAGATAGTTTTAGATAGTTTCTAATATTTTCTAGATAGTTTCTAGATAGTTTCAGATAGTTTCTAGATATTTCTAGATATTTCTAGATGGGTTATTCTAGATAGTTTCTAGATATTTTTTCTAGATATTTCAAAATAGTTTCTAGATAGTTTCAGATAGTTTCTAGATTTTTTTCTAGAAAGTTTTAGATGTTTCAAAATATTTTCTATTAGTTTTTTTTGGGAAGTTTCTAGATAGTTTTCTAGATAGTTTCTAATAGTTTCAGATAGTTTTCTAGATAGTTTTTAGATAGTTTCTAGTGTTTTAAAAGATATTTCTAGATAGTTTCTAGATAGTTTTAAAGTTTTTTTCTAGATATTTTCTGATATTTTTCTAGATAGTTTCTAGATAGTTTTCTAATTTTTCTAGTAGTTTCTAGATAGTTTTCTAGATATTTCTGATATTTCTAATAGTTTCTAGATAGTTTCTAGATAGTTTCAGATAGTTTCTAAAGTTTCTAGATTTTTTTCTAATAGTTTCTAATATTTTTTAGTTTTTCTAGAAATTTTTCTAGATATTTCTAGATAGTTTCTAGATATTTTTTCTAATAGTTTCTAGTAGTTTTTAATATTTCTAGATAGTTTCTAGATAGTTTCAGTATTCTAATGTTTCTAGATAGTTTCTAGATAGTTTCTAGATGTTTCTAGATAGTTTCTAGATATTTTCTAGATATTTTTTCAGATAGTTTCTAGATAGTTTCTAGATATTTCTAGATATTTCTAGATATTTCAGATAGTTTCTGATAGTTTCTAGATAGTTTCTAGATATTTCTAGATAGTTTCTAGATATTTTCTAGATAGTTTTCTAGATAGTTAAATTCTAGATATTTTTTCCTTTTCTAGATAGTTCTAGATATTTCTAGATATTTTTCTAGATAATTCTAATATTTTTCTAGATATTTTTCTAGATATTTTTTTAGATAGTTTCTAGATAGTTTCTAGATAGTTTCTAGTAGTTCTAGATAGTTTCTAGATAGTTTCTGGGATAGTTTCTAGATAGTTTCTAGATATTTTTTTAATATTTTTTCTAGATGTTTCTGTTTTTAGTTTTCTAGAAAATTTCTAGATAGTTTCTAGATAGTTTCTAGATAGTTTTTGAGATAGTTTTAGAAAGTTTCTATATTTTTTCTAGATGTTTCTAAAATTTTCTAGATAGTTTCGATAGTTTCTGGGATAGTTTCTAGATATTTCTAGATAGTTTTTAGAAGTTTCTAGATAGTTTCTAGATATTTTTCTAGATAGTTTTTTTTCTAGATATTTTCTAATAGTTTCTAGAATTTTAGATATCAAAGTTTGTTTCTAGATATTTCTAGATAGTTTCTGATAAGTTTCTAGATAGTTTCTAGATAGTTTCTAGATAGTTTCTAGATAGTTTCTAGATAGTTTCTAGATAGTTTCTAGATAGTTTCTAGATAGTTTCTAGATAGTTTCTAGATATTTTCTAGATAGTTTCTAGATAGTTTCTAGATAGTTTCTAGATATTTTCTAGATATTTTTTCTAGATAGTTTCTAGATAGTTTCTAAAATAGTTTCTAGATAGTTTTTTCTAGATAGTTTCTAGATAGTTTCTAGATAGTTTCTAGATAGTTTCTAGATAGTTTCTAGATAGTTTTCATAGATAGTTTCTAGAAAAGTTTCTAGATAGTTTCTAGATAGTTTTAGATAGTTTCTAGATAGTTTCTAGATAGTTTCTTGATAGTTTTCTAGATAGTTTCTAGATCGTTTCAGATAGTTTCTAGTTTTTAAGTTTTTTTATTTTGATAGTTTCTAGATAGTTTTCTAGATAAGTTTCTAGATAGTTTCTAATATTTTTCTAGATAGTTTCTAGATAGTTTCTAGATAGTTTCTAGTATTTTCTAGATAGTTTCTAGATAGTTTTTTAGATAGTTTCTGATATTTTCTAGATAGTTTCTAGATAGTTTCTAGATAGTTTCTAGATAGTTTTCTAGATAGTTTCTAGATAGTTTCTAGATAGTTCATTTCTAGATAGTTTCTAGATAGTTTTAGATAGTTTCTAGATAGTTTCTAGATAGTTTCTAGATAGTTTCTAGAAAAGTTTCTAGATAGTTTCTAGATAGTTTCAGTAGTTCTAGATAGTTTCTAGTTTAGTTTCTAGATAGTTTTCTAGATAGTTTCTAGATAGTTTCTAGATATTTTTCTAGATAGTTTCTAGATAGTTTTCTAGATAGTTTCTAGATAGTTTCTAGATAGTTTCTAGATAGTTTCTAGAATTTCTAGATAGTTTCTAGATAGTTTCTTAGATAGTTTCTAGTTAGTTTCTAGGATAGTTTCAGATAGTTTCTAGATAGTTTCTAGATAGTTTCTAGATAGTTTCTAGATAGTTTCTAGATAGTTTCTAGATAGTTTCGTAGATTAGTTTCTAGATAGTTTCTAGATAGTTTCTAGATAGTTCTAGATAGTTTCTAGATAGTTTTCTAGATAGTTTCTAGATAGTTTTTTCTAGATAGTTTCTAGATAGTTTCTAGATAGTTTCTAGATAGTTTCTAGATAGTTTCTAGATTAGTTTTCTAGATAGTTTCTAGATAGTTTCTAGATAGTTTCTAGATAGTTTTAGATAGTTTCTAGATAGTTTTTTTGAAAATTTTTCTAGTAGTTTTAGATAGTTTCTAATAGTTTTAGATATTTTCTAGATAGTTTTAGATAGTTTCTAGATATTTCTAGATAGTTTTAGATAGTTTCTGATATTTTAGATAGTTTCTAGATGTTTTAGTAGTTTCTAGATGTTTCTAGATAGTTTTAAAAGTTTTGATAGTTTCTAGATAGTTTCAAATTTTTTCTAGTAGTTTCTAGATATTTTTCTAGTTAGTTTCTAGATAGTTTCTAGATGTTTCTAGATGTTTCTGATAGTTTCTAGTTTGTTTCTAGATAGTTTTTTGTAGTTTCTAGATAGTTTCTAGTAGTTTCTAGATAGTTTCTAGATAGTTTCTAGATAGTTTCTAGATATTTTCTAGTTTGTTTCTAGAAGTTTTAGATAGTTTCTAGTAGTTTCTAGATAGTTTCTAATAGTTTCTAGATAGTTTCTAGTGTTTCTAGTAGTTTCAGTGTTTCTAGATAGTTTTAGTAGTTTTAGTTTGTTTTGATATTTTTTAGATAGTTTTTTGTAGTTTCTAGATAGTTTCTAGATTTTTTTAGTTGTTTCTGATAGTTTCTAGTATTTTTCTAGTAGTTTTAGTAGTTTCTGATGTTTCTAGATAGTTTCTAGATGTTTTAGATTTTCTAGATAGTTTTGATGTTTCAGATAGTTTCTAGATGTTTCTAGATAGTTTCTAATAGTTTCTAGATAGTTTCTAGATGTTTTTGGATAGTTTTAGTAGTTTCTAGATAGTTTCTAGATAGTTTCTAAAATTTTTCTAGATGTTTTAGTAGTTTCTAGTAGTTTTAGATAGTTCTAGTAGTTTAATTTTTTGATGTTTCTAGAAGTTTCTAGATAGTTTCTAGATAGTTTTGTAGTTTTAGATATTTTTAGATAGTTTCTAGATAGTTTCTGATTGTTTCTAAAAGTTTCTAGATAGTTTCTAGATAGTTTTAGATAGTTTCTAGATAGTTTCTAGTAGTTTTAGATAGTTTCTAGATAGTTTTTTGATGTTTTAGATAGTTTTTGATGTTTCTGATGTTTCTAGATAGTTTCTAGATAGTTTCTAGATAGTTTCTAGATAGTTTCTAGATGTTTCTAGATAGTTTCTAGATAGTTTTAGATGTTTCTAGATAGTTTCTAGATCTTTAAAGGGGAATTTTAAAAAAAAGTTTCTTATTCTAGATAAATCAAGAAAAAAATTTTCCCTGGGGATAAGTCTAAAAACGAAAAAAATAAACAGAAAATAATGCCTCAAAAAAAAAACAATTTTGAAATTAAAGGGGGAGTTTTTTTGGGGATTTAAAAAAACAAAAAAAAACAAAAATTCCAAAATAAACTGAAAGGCCCTTTTCCCTTCATCAAAAAGCATATTTAAAATCACTACAACTTTTTTTTCTTATACAAAAAAAAAAAACCCCGTACTAAAAAACTTCTGGAGCTCCTTTCAGTTAAGAAGCTCTTTTTACACAAACCCCCAGTCTTTTTGCCCAATTTAATAGAAGTTTTGAAAGTAACCAAAAGGGATGAAAGGAACCTGTATTTTCTCACACCTGCAAGATTTTTTCACTTTTAAGAACTTTAAAACCCTTTTTGGGGCCCCCAAAAATTTAAATTTGGGGGCAAAAAATTTTAAAAAAATTTTTTTTAAAAAATTAATTTAAAAAAAAACCAATCCCCCCCCTTATTTTAAAAAAAATTTGGTGCTTTTAAAGATTTTTTTTAACTTAAAAAAAACAACTGCCCCCCCTCACCCATATGAATTTTGTTTTTGAAATTTTTATAACCCCCAAAATTACTAGTCAAAAAATCCCAAAACCAACCCATCAATCACATATAAAATAGTATTTTCATTAGCCAATACCATACAGTTAAAAAAGCAAAAAAAAAACAGAATACTTGCAGTTTAATAAGTGTTAAGAAGCCAAACAAATCACAAACTTCAACCAACTACGTTTTTCCCCCAAAAAAAAAAAAAAAACCCACTCCAAAACAATCAAAGCACATACTTTCTTTTAAACCTCCCCAAAATTAAAACATTTCCAAATAAACACACTGCACTCAAAATAGAAATACATTTTATTACAACATGCTATACATATTGATCATTACACCAATCAAACAAAATACAAATAGTACTAATACACAACATACAAAAACATTTACTCAATAGCACATTAAAATCACTTTATTAAACACCTCAATTAAAAATTAGTACATAACAAGCAAATCAAACAAATACACAGGTGCACAAACTCTAAGAACACTCATTTACAGACCATAACTAAAAATCAGTTAGACACAAGTAAATTTTAAAGCTTCACATTCTTCAGTTTGCAGTCTCCGTCATGGCTCAAAGGCTTGGACTAATTGATTCCGATTCTTCAACCAAAACATCAAGAAGATCTCCTCAAAAATGGTTTGGGGTTTTCTTCAACCCATAGTCAAGCCAACAAGTTGCCTGGAAAATACTAAAACCCCTCCTCAATTAGTGGGAAAATTTTTGATTGTGTTAGGGACAAATAAACTAAGGAATACAAAAAAAAAATTTTGTTTAGATATATACCTATAATATAAAAAAATTCCCCATGCAACACAGTTTAAACACAAACTTAGCAACAAAAGCAAACAATACAAAGAGCACAAACCACACTTTGACCTAGATTAATTCAATAGTTACATACAAAAAAAAACAAGCCTAATTCACCCACCCCTTACAAAACTACAGCCACACCAACTCAACACTAACAAAAAGTGCATAATATAAACAGCCCAAAAATTAACACGAAACCACTGTTTTTAAAGAAAAACCAAAATCCATTTTATTTAAACACCTGACACCCAAAAAATTTACAAACTAAACACATTTAAAAAACACAATTTCAAAAACCAAGGCACAGAGAACAAGCCTTTAACCCCTTAAAATCCCAAGCCTGAAAATAGTTTCAAAAAAC
>JAODAL010067353.1:0-17331 GCA_025379985.1 Phyllomedusa bahiana | reverse complement strand
AAACCCCTTAAAAATCAAATATTTCCGTGAAAAAAGGGCACTCCATGCCTGTTTTACATGATGCAACCTCTTCTACAGGCCCCTCCTCATGTAAAAAAAAATCATCCTTTCCACTTAAGAATACTTTAAAACACAAAACCAATATTCTTAGAGCTTAAATTATTTTCGTCGATGAAAAATTTTTGGGAGGGGTTTTTTATTTGGGGGTTGAATTTAGTTTTTTTGGTATCATTCAGTTAAACAAAGTAACGTTATAGATTAAAGATGCGGCAATACCTATTTGTACCATTTTTATTTTTTTACTGCATTAAGTGTTATTTTATTATTTTTTTTTTTTTTTTAAAATATTCAAACTTTTTTATAAACTTTTTTTGTTCCTCTATGGGAATACACAATGTAAAGCTAATGCTTTTAAAAAATAAAAGAAAAAAAAGAGAGACCACAGCATTTTCCGGCGTGGTAATGCAAACTAATTATAGCTAACTCAGTGCTATTTTTTATATGCTCACCTTGTAGTGCTGTGTAAATAAATAGGAGGCACAACTCTCCGCTGCATGCACTTTTTTCGGTTGGAGGGGGTCCCGGGGGCCCCGGGCGTGGCTTTAAAGCCCACCCCAGGGAGTGGAATTAAGTGGGACCCGTTTCGCCAGGGGGGATGGTCTTGCTGCGGCGGGTGTCCCCAGGTCACTAAACTGGCGGGGCTTCCCTGCGGGGCGGAAAAGGATAGAGGTAAGGACGGCAGAAGGTATAGTAGGGACAGGGGAGGTGGATGGGGTTGGTTGTAACGGAAAAACGTGGCGGAGGTCAGGAAGGCGTCTGGTTGTAGACGGTAAACGTGGCAGGAGGTCGGTACACGGTAGAAAAGACTGGAAAAATTGGGGAAGCTTTACACCTTGGGAGAATACAAAAAGGACCCGGCGAGGGCCGGAAAGGAAAGGGGGGCCCGGACAAAATAGGAGCAGTGCCCGGAAAGAACCAATTCCCGGCGCCTCCCCTTTAAATTCAAACTCCCGGCGGCCGCCCCCCCCTAGGGGCAGCTAGGGCCCAGGAGTGGGCCAGACAGAGAGGAGCGCGGCGGGTAAGTGAAGTGGAGGGCCCGGGAAACGAGCGGACCCTGAACCCGACGTGCGGGACGGGGTCCAGGGAAAGAGGGGCACGGGGGCCCCTGCGCCCCGGGACAGTGGTCGAGGGGCGTCTGTACATCCCCCCTTTAGGCCCCCCCTTGGGCCCCCTTTCTTACTGGACTGAAGACATTTCTGGAGGGGCTGCGGTTTAGGACTTCTCCTCCGGCTCCAAGCCCTTCTTCGGGAACCCTTCCATCCCCCCAGGAATATCGTTTCCCCCTGTTCTCCTATCCCCAAAATATCCTTGACCGAAGAATTGGAGCTCAGCCCAGAGGAGGGGGAAAACCCCTTCGGGGAAAAAAATGATTAAGGCCCGGGGTTTTTAAATAAGGAGACAGAATAAATTGGGGGTTTATGTGGAGGGGCCGGGATTTTGTTTGGAGGGTTGATGGGTGTGACCGGGAAAAAGGGGACCAGTTTGTGAGGGGGAACTTTAGGCGGACATAACGAGACGAGACCCAACCTTATCACCTGGAGAGAAGATGGGGGGGAAATTCTTCTTCTGCCCGTTGGGGTCTTCATGCGCTGGAAGGGGGGGGCAGGGTGGGGGTTGGGCCCAGATGCTTATACTTGGGCCAGTGCGTCGCCGCGGACCTTGGGGAGGTTCCCAAGGGAGAGGGGGGGGGGGGATGAGGCCATAACAATGTAGAAGGGAGAGGATCCCGCGGACTCAGACTCAAGAGAGTTGTAGGAGAAACTCCCCCCACGGGAAAAATTGGACCAATCGTTTGATGTGCCGAGCGAAATGGCAAAAGGTAACTTTCCCAAGATTGGTTGCCCCTTCCAGGGCCGTTGTTGGGTGGTAGGGAAGAGAAGTTGGTTCCCTGAAGTTGGTTGCAAGGGCTCCCCAAAACCCAGAAGACAAATTGGATCCCGGCCCGAGCTTTGCGGGGGTCCGGGAGGAAAAAGGGAGGAAAAAATGTTAGCCCTGAAATGGGACGAAATGCGCCTTTTTGGGAAAAAGCGCCCGTAATCACCCAAATAATGGTGTTGCCAGACGAGGGGGGGAGGTAGTTATGAAGTCCATCGAAATGTTGGCCCCCAGGGTTGGTGGGAAGGAAAGGGGTTTTGAAGTAGGCCTGCGGCTTGTGAGTGGGTTTGTTGCGGGAAGGGTAAAAGATAAAACAAAGCCCTTTAAAACACCCTTTTCCAGTTGGGGCCACCAAAAAACCGGGATACGAGAAGGTTCTTGGGCCCCGGGTGCCCAGCCCCCAATGAGAAAATGCCCCCATTTTAAGAATGTCTGCGATGAGCAAGACGCACATAAGTCTTCCCAGGAGGGACCTTCGGAGGTCCAGGGGCCCCGAGTGAGACGTTTGGGAAATTATGTGTTCGGGGGGAAGTATCTTTACCACCAGTCGGGGGGCATGGGGGGGGCGTCAGCTCTCCCATTTTCTGGCTGGCCTGAAGTGGATCTGAAAATAAAAAAGGGGAAGAAGAGCGAACTGCCTGGGGGGTTTAAAGTCGTGAGCCGTTGCAGTATTGGGGGTTTTTTGGGGCCCCAAGAGATAGGAGGGGGAAAGGGCCCCCCGCGGGTAACCCCACTCCTCCGGGCCCAATTTATGGAAAAGTAGCCCCCCAGTCGGCAATCTTTTGTAATTTCTCTCCCCAAAAAGAACGTCTTGGAAAAGAACCGCATGTTCAGTCTTCCCCGTGGGCCCTTTTTGGTAAAAACTGCTCTGGCTCCTACGTGAGGAAATCCCCCCCAGTGTGAAGGGTTTCGTGGAATCTGGACGTGCAAGGATAAAAGCCGTAGGAAGGCGGACTTGAGCTTTTGAGAACGCCCCTCGGCCTCGACGGCCAACTGCGTGGTTGGCTTGTTTCTTGGTGGGGGCTATTCGGGCACCGGTAGGAAGTGGGAGTAAAACTGGCATAGAGTTGCAGAACCCCAAGAATCGCTGGATAGCCGCAGCCCCAATGGGGTGGCCACGCAACACGGCAGACAGTTTTGCTGGGTCCCCTGTGGGGGTTTGGGCAGAGTGATGTACCCCGAAACGGGAGGCTGTGAGGAAGAGGCACTTCCCTTGCTTGGGGTAAGGTGGTTTCCCAAGACGTCTCAGAACTTGGGACATGGGTGCGGGGTTGGGTAGGGAGAAAACCGGAAGTCTTCAAAGGGAGACACACGCGGTGGAAAAGGTCCCCCGAAGAGTATTTATAGCCCCGAAGGGGGGGCGTTGCACAATCGAAGGGCTCCCAGGTACTCAAAAGGCCCCTCCTGGTGTTGAAGGCCGTCTTTTCGTCGCCCTTTCGGATTGGGCCAAGTTGTTGGCCCCTTCAGATCCAACTTGGAGAAATCTTGGGCCTGCAAGCGATCAAACAGTTTGTGTCAAGGTAATGGATAACGGTTCTTTACCGTGACTTGTTCAAAACCCCCCTAATCTATGCAGGGCCGCAATGTACCGTCCCTTTTTTTCACGAAAAAAGAACCCGGCAAACGGGAGACGAGGACTTTTGGATGAAGCCTTTTGGGATTCTCCCGGATGTATGGACATGGCTTGGGTCTGGGGAACCCACAGTGGGTAGACTCGGTCCGGGGAAAGGGTTTGGGACCCGGCATAAGCGATTGGGCAATCTTTATGGGCGATGGGAGGGACTTCAGCTTTTCTCTCAGAGAAACATCGGCGTATCCAGATTTTCGGGGGGCAGCCTAGGAGGCTCCCGAAGGGTAGGCCGGAGAGGAAAACCGGGCGAGGGGGGCCACCCAAAAAAGCCCCCGACGTTTTGGGCCTTAAAAGATACCCTTCCGTAGACCAGTCCAGGTAGGGAGTGGAGCCGCAGCCATGGGGGTCCGAGGAGGTCGCCGCGGGAGCGAAGGCAGCCGTGAAGGAGACTTCTTCTTTATGTAGCGCCCCCCAAAGGGGGGGACAGTGGTTGGTACGAAGGATGGTGTATGAGCGCTCCCCGCTGACGGATGAGTTGAAACGGTTTCTCCAGGGGTACCCCTGGAAGCCGTTTATGCTTCACTAGGGGCTGGGGTTGAAATTCCCCGGGGGAGCCCGATCCCGAAACGCGGAAATTGGAACGGGTACCCGTCTCGAGATGATTGCACAGGGATCAACAGACGTGGAGAGGAGGAGGTTTCACCAGGAAGCCCCCTCCCACGATCTGGTGCGGGAGTTTCCCGCAGGCTTGGGACGCTTGGGGCAGTTCCTCCCAAAATGCCCTTTGGGGTGCCACAGTGAGGGACAAGTTCCTTTGCCCCGCTGGGGGCAACTCTTGCTGAGAGACGGGCCGATAAATTTTGCATGGGTCCTCGGTGGGTTGTTGGCGACTGTGGCGCAGTAGGCCTCTGAACACGGGCCAGGCGAGGGGAAACCCGGGGAGGTTGGGCTGACTGAGCTCTTGCCGAAGTTCCCCCTCTGTCAAAGGGAAACGTACGTAATGCGGGTGCAAGGATCAAGTCGTAGGGAAGACAGGAGGTCTTAGCGGCCAAGACGTCCTTAACTCGGCTTTAGAGCCCTTTCTTGAAAGTAGCACCAGAGCGGCCCGTTCCATGACAGTTCAGAGGCCGGTACGGAATTTGCATGTCTATACAGCAAGCCCCTGGCATAAGTTTAGGAAGGACGTTAGCGGAGGTCAGGGTGGTTCCTCGAAGACGTTTCGGAACTCATGAGGAACATGTAGTCCGCCGTAAATGGGTGTTTCGTCCTATTGGGGTTTTAGCCAGCCGGGGGTTCCCCCGGGGAGGAGGCTAACCGAACGCCACCCTTTGCACGTTTAGAAGGAAGATCGGGGCATTTTGTCCAGTGATAGGCATTGGGCAATGAACCCCTGCGGTTTGGGTCTCCGTCGAACTTAGGGGGCAAAAGGCAAAAGCTTGGGACCCTCAGGAGCAGGCCGTGGGGCAGGAATAACGCTGGGGCTGGCGCAGGCTGCTGGTGGGGTGAGAGTTGCGCAAATGGTAGGGATTCTGGGTAATTTTTGTGTTGTTTACCCAGTTGCGTGTTGGGGGGCAACAACGGTCGTCAGATCCCCGGTGGGGGGAAAGGCACCTTGGGGGATCCGGCCCCGGTCCCCCTGTTCGGTTGGAGGTGGTCCAGGGGGAAACGCGGGATGGGGTAAGCCCACACCAGGGGGTGGAATCTAAGTGGTACCCGGTATTCGCCAGAGCCCGCCCCAAAAAAAGGATGGTCTTGCTGCGGGGGTGTCCCCCGGTCACTACCCCTGGGGGGCTTTCCTGGGTGGGGCCAAGGGGTACGAGGTACAGGATCGGCAGGAGGTCATGTCGGGGCAGGCGGGGTCAGGCAGGGGCTCGGTGTAGACGGTAAACGTAGGCGGAGGTAGGGCAGGCGGTCTGGTTCGTAGACGGAAAGTAGGGAGGAGGTCGGTAAAAGTAGAAGCTGGAAACTTGGGAAGCTTTTCCCCTTTGGGGAATCAACAAGGATCCGGGGGGGGCCGGCAGGGAAGGGGCCGGGGTAATAGGGCAGTGCCCGGCAATGAGCCAAATACCGGCACACTGCCCCTTTAAATTCAAACTGCCGGCGCGCGCGCCCCTAGGGGCGGAGCTACACGCCGGGAGACGGAGCCAGACAGAGCAGGAGCGCGGCCGGGTAAGTGAACACTGGCAGGGGCCGGGACACGAGCGGACCCCGAACCCGACGTGCGGGACGGGGCTCCACTGGAAGCAGGGGCACGGACGTGCCTGCAACCCGGGACAGTGGTCGCAGGGGCGTCCGTGCCACACATAAGTCCATAGCCCCATATCAAGAGGCACAAAGAGTTAAATTGCCAGATGGAAAATCTCCAAATCAAAAGGGTATGTATTATATGGCTCTGTGTTTCCCAAAGGTGGGTAGAGGTAAGGTAGCCCCTACAAATGACCCTTATATGTACATAAGGAGACCACAGATTTGGGCACAGTAGATATAAAATAGCTAAGACTTATCCGAGAACATTGGTAGCATAAGTAGTTATAGTAACGCAATCAATCGCAAATGCTCTCTTTACCGTTTTGTGGCGATTACCGGGAGGGCGCCTTAGGTCAGGCGTTACTTACAATACCTCATCCCTATGTGGAGGTCCGCTCCGGAGCTGTGAACGCCGCAGGTGGTGGCGATGGTTAAACAGAGGGAGCCGCCTCCCTCTGTCAGTCACCTATGTGCCACAGCTGCTATTGATCAAGGCATCTAGGGGGTGAAAATGGCACAGATCAGAGCGAGCTCCAATTGTGATCACTGCTTCGCTGGGTCTATGTGACCCAGTATATTTACTATTTTGCCGTAGGCAAACTTAAACTCTATCAGTCCTCTATCTGTAAAACACAAAAACGTAACTTTTATTATGTAAAACTCTTAAAGGAGTTGTCTCATTACGAGCTTTCAGCCTGTCAGTGTCCCTGGTAAGTTGAACTGAGGGGCGTGTTTCTTGGTCTGTCTGTTCTGCTCCCTCTCCCCTCCATCAGCACACAGGCAGCTATGTAACTTCTATACAGGGGGGGAGGGGGTTTGCTCTCAGAGTTCACCCTGTGTGTGCCTGCCTAGGTCTGTTGCAGGAGAGGGCTGATCTAGGAGTGTAGAGAGGAATATGAAGCTGTGTGCTAATAGAGCAGAGGGGATGCATGTGTTCCTATATCCCCTGCTTAGCTTACAAGTCTCCACATCTCCAGCAACAACAAGGGCAGTGTTACTATACTCAGAATGTCTCACTAATACAGGAGAACATAAAGTATTCACATGCCTGATCTGTATAATATTAGTATAGTCACAGTTCCAAAGACATATCATGATTATAGTAACAGACAGGGTCACTGCTGTCACATTATCTATGTAGAGAGCAGGAGGAAGCAGGCACACAAGGGTTAATCCAAGCAGCATGGACACAGACGCCAGAGTCCTCCCCCTCCCCCTCCACTCCAGAAGCATTCTGTGCGGGAGGGGCTCTCTGCTCAGACTGTCTTCAAAGGTGATGAGTCATTCAGACCTGACAGCCAGTAAGATAAGGATAAAACAGGTCGGCTACTATAGAGATCTGAGAAGCTGATGTAGTATACTAACGGGCTAGTCAAAATCAGTAGGACATTTTGTAATGAACATATATTGCAAAGCTGCTTGTTTTTTAAAGATCTTTAATTAAAACCCAATCATTGTAGCGAGACAACCCTTTAACTCTATACACACTATTTAAAAACCTGATTTCTAACTCGTCATTTAACCCTTTTTGTTTCTGAAAGAAGGAAAAAACCCCTTTTCTATAATAAAATTTGGTGGAGCACCTTTTTAAACGGAGACCCTTTAATCTATACAAATACTAGCTCAGTAAGGGGATCCCAGCCTACTCCCCGGGGCATCGTCCTAATCTCATGGACACAAAAAAAAAATAAAACCCCCTTTGTGACACCGTCGCGGGAGGTGAATTGTAGAAAAGGTGAGAAATCCAATTTAAAACGTCAATCTGCCCCTCCCGAATGTTTCCCGCTGGCATCACCTTTTCTCAAAAAAAGGGGATTCCCATAGAAAATTTTCTTAGGGCTGTAGAAATTTTTACATTAAGGATTTCATGAAGAATGTAAAAATTTAAAATGCCGTTTTCAGGAAGGGTTTTTCCCAAAAAAATGTTTGGGGAACGTTTAAACAGGGCTTTGCCCGTGCAGGGGAATTTTTAATCATAAAAAGAAAAAAAAAAAAAAATTTTTTAATTCGTTGTTAGGTCCTTGATTAGAGCCAATGAAATAAGGGGATACTTAAAGCTTGGCAAATTAAAAGGCAGATCCAGTATCTCTGGGTAATTTCCAAAAACCCCTAGTGTCACTTTAAAAAGGGAAAAAATTTAGGAAGAATTTGTACATATAAAATTTTGGGGAGATGAAAAAAAAACAGGGTTTTACATCCCCGATGGTAGGTACTACCCCGTGGCATGTTCATTCTGCCCTTTTATATGGAAAACAAAGAATTTTTAATCCGTTTGATAAGAGAAGATTTAAGAAAAAAATTATTAAATTGAAAACCAGAGGGTGATTTATGGGTTTTTTTGTACTTGCCCAAGATTATGGGGAAAAAAAACCTACAGGAGTTTCGGGTGGGGACTCAAACATTGATTAGCTTTTAAAAAGTAGAGGTACCCCTAGGGACTTTTTTTGGAAGTAATAAGGGTGAAAAGAGGTGCTTAGATTCTGGGGACGTGTGAAAAAGCTAGGGAAAAAAAAAGGGCGACTGGATGTATTTTGTTGCAGGAGAGGCAGATGGATATACAAGAAAAAACGGAAACAGAAAATGGCCTACTCATGCAGTAAACTGAAGTGGCCTAAACAAGCAAAGGGGGCAGCACACGCCCCCATGCTTTTAAAGAAAAATACCCAGGGCAGCTAAGGGTAGTGTCCCATAATTCCCCACTGGTGGACGAAAGCTGCCCCTTAAATTGAATTTTTTACATAGCATGCAAAAAACCCAGTACCATCGTTGGGAAAATACGATACAAAAATACCCATAAGACAACCGCCTACACCTTCACCAGGGGGGGGCGGCCTGGTTTTCTTGACCCGTCCCGTATTTGGGGAAAAAAAAAACTATTTTAATAGGAAAAAACATCAAATATGAGGTAGGGGTTAACAAAATGGCCATTTTTTTTTAAGCCTGCAAGCCAAACCACGGTCCTCTCTTTTGGGTCCCTCACTCCTTAAAAAATCAAAATATACAAAAAAAGGGGAAAAAATCTCAAAAAAAAGACAAAAACAGAAAAGGGCCCCATCCTACTGTAGTGAAGGAAGTGAGCCTAAACACAGACGGGGCAGCACACCCCCCCATGTTTAAAAGAAAAAATACCCAGGTGCATAATGGGTAGTGCCCATACATTCTCCACAGGGGGAAAAAAGTGCACCTTAAATTGACATCTATTCACATGATGCAAAAAAGCCACAGTCCCATATTTGGGAAACTATACAGTAAAAAAAATACCCAAAAGAAAAACCGCTCTAAAACCCTTCCACGAGGGGGGGGGGCCGCTGGTATTCTCTTGCCCCGCCCCCAGTAATGTTGGGCAAAAAAAAAATTTTACATAATGGAAAAACATAAAATAGAGGTTTTGGTTTAAACATAATGGCCATTATATTGTAAGCTGCAACCCAAAACGACGGCCCTATCTATTGCAGGTCCCTACATCCCAAAAAATCACAAAATATACAGAAAAAGGGGAAAAAAATACTAAAGAAAAAGACGGAAACGAAACATGGCCAATCAGCTAGTGAAGTGAAGTGAGCCTAAACAAGCACGAGGCAGCACACCCCCCCTTTTATTAAAGAAAAATCCCCGGTGCAGCTAATGGGTTTTGCCCCATACATCTCTCCACTAGGTGGACAAAAAGTGCCCCCTTAAAATTGACATCTATTCACATAGCATGAAAAAAACCCACAGTACCAATTTGGGGGAAATATACGTACAAAAATACCCAAAAAGAAACCCCGTTCCACCCTTTCCCACGATGGGGGGGGGGCCGCGGGTATTCTATTGCATCCGTCCCCAGTCTTTTGGGGGCAAAAAAATATTTTACATTGGAAAAACATCAAATAGAGGATTGGTTAATAATGGCATTTTTTGTAACCTGCAACCCAAAGTCACGGCCCCCTCTAAGCGGTTTCCCCTACACTCCCTTAAAATCACAAAATATAAGAAAAAGGGGGAAAAAAAACTCAAGAAAAGACGGAAAAAAAAAAACATGGCCTACTCATGCTAGTGAAGCTAAAGTGACCCAAAACACGCACAGAGGCAGCCAACCCCCCATGCTTTAAAAAAAAAATACCCGGTGCAGTAATGGGTAGTGTCCATACATCTCCCCAAGGGGGACAGAAAGCTGCCCCTTAATTGACATCTATTCAAAGCATGAAAAAAGCCCCAGTACTACTTGGGAAAATAAGATAAAAAAATCCCTAGAAAACCGCTCTCAACTTCCAGATGGGGGGGGCCGCTGGTTTCTATTTGCACCCGTCCCCAAACTGTTGGGAAAAAAAAACTTTTTACTACTGGAAAAACATAAATATGAGGTAGGGGTTAAACAAAATGGCATTTATTGAACCCTGAACCCAAACGTCAGGGGCTCTCATTATTCGGCCCCTAACCCCTTAAAAACCAAAAAATAAAAAAAAAAGGGGAAAAAAAACTCAAAAAAAAGACGGAAACAAAACAGGCCATATCACTGTATGAAGCTGAAGTGACAAAAAACCACAGACAGGGCAGCACACCCCCCCAGCTTTTTAAAGAAAATCCCCAGGTGCAGTAAGGGTAGTCCCCCATACATCTCCCCATAGGTGGACAGAAATGCACTTAAAATTGACATTATTCCAATGAGCAAAAAGCCACAGTACCTACGGGGGGAAATAACAGATACAAAAATAACCCAAAAAGCAACCGTTCACCCCTTCCACCATGGGGGGGGCGGCCGTGGTATTCTACTTGATCCAGTCCCCGTATGTTGGGCAAAAAAAAACATTTTAATTTTGGAAAAAATCAAATATGAGGTTTTGGTTTAACAAAAAGGGCATTATAGTAACCCTGAAGCCAACGTCAGGCTCTCTCTTGAGGCCCCAATCCTTAAAAATACAAAATATACAAAAAAAAGGGGAAAAAAACTAAAGAAAAAGGGGAAACGAAACATCCCCATACTCACGCTAGTGAAGCTAAGTGAGCCAAAACACAGCCAGAGGCAGCAACCCCCCCATTATTAAAGAAAAATCCCCAGGTGCAGCTAATGGGTGTGTCCCTACTTCTCATAGGGGGACGAAAGCGCATTAAATTGACATTATTACATGCAGAAAAAAAGCCCAGTACCAAACGTTGGGAAAAACTTACAGATACAAAAATCCCCAAAAGAAAACCGCTCTCACACCTTCCACCATGGGGGGGCGGCCGCTGGTATTTATTGCCCCAGCCCCCCATTCTGGGGGGAAAAAAAAATTTTTTTAATATGAAAAACATCAAAATGAGGTTTTGGGTTAAATAATGGCCAATTATATTGAACCTGAAACCCAAAACGTAGGCCCCTACTATTGAGGTCCCTACACTCCTTAAAATCACAAAATAAGAAAAAGGGGAAAAAATACTCAAAAAAAAGACGGAAACAAAAACATGGCCTACTCACTGCTAGGAATAATGAGCCAAAACACAGCACAGGGCAGCACCGCCCCCATGCTTTTAAAAAAAAATACCAGGTGCAGCTAAGGGGTATGCCCATACTCTCTCCAGGTGGCAAAAAGCTGCACCTTAAATTGAATTATTCACATGATGCAAAAAGCCACAGTCCCAACGTTGGGGAAATTTAAAACGTAAAAAAAACCCCAAAATTTACGTTCCCCCTTTCCACGATGGGGGGGCGGCGCTTTTTTATTTGATCCGCCCCAGTCTTTTTGGGCAAAAAACTATTTTCTATGGAAAAACATCAAATTTTGGGGTATTGGTAACTAATGGCCTTTTATTGAAACCCCTGCAACCCAAAAACGCACGTCCTCATCATTGCAGGCCCCTACACTCCCTTAAAATCACAAAATATACAAAAAAGGGGGGAAAAAAAAACTAAAGAAAAAGACGGAAACGAAAAGGCCCAATCACTGCTAGTAAAGTGAAGGGGCCCAAAACCAGCCGAGGCAGCACACGCCCCCTTACTATTAAAGAAAAATACCCAGGTGCAGTAAGGGGTGTGTCCCTAATCTCCCCCTAGGTGGACAAAAGTGCCCCAAAATTGACTCTATTCAATGCATGAAAAAACCCAAGTAATACTTGGAAATATAAATAAAAAACCCCAAAAGAAAAACCGCTCTCACACTTCCACGCTGGGGGCGGCCGCTGGTATTTACTTCATCACCCCCAGTACTTTGGGGGAAAAAAAAACTTTTTTTAATACTAAAAAAACATCAATATGAGGTTTTGGGTTTAAATAAGGGCCATTTATTGTAAGCTCAAGCCAAACGTCCGGCTCCCTCTATTGAGCCCCTACACTCCCTTAAAATCACAAAATACAGAAAAGGGGGAAAAAAATATCAAAAAAAAGAGGGAAACAAAAACATGGCCATATAAACTGCTATAAAGCTGAAGGGGCCCAAAACCAGCCGAGGGCACACCCCCCCTGCTATTAAAAAAAAAATCCCCAGGGCACAATGGGTAGTGCCCCATACACTCTCCACTAGGTGGACAAAAGCTGCCCTTAATTGACATCTATTCCAAGCATGCAAAAAACCCCCAGTACCATGTGGGAAATATAAGATACAAAAATCCCCATAAACAACCCGTCCATTCCCACGCATGGGGGGGGCCGTGGTATTCTACTTCATCAGTCCCCATTCGTTGGGCAAAAAAAAATTTTTAATACTGGAAAAACATCAATTGAGGTTTGGGTTTAACATAATGGCCATTATATGAAAGCTGCAAGAAATCAGGCTCCTTTATGCAGGCCCCTCCTCCTTAAAATCCAAATATACAAAAAAGGGGGAAAAAATACTAAAGAAAAGAGGGAAAACAGAAAATGGCCATACTCACGCTAGTAAAAGTGAAGTGAGCCTAAAACAGACAGGGGCAGCAACGCCCCATGTAAAAAAGAAAAAAAACCGGGTGCAGCTAAGGGGTAGTGTCCCAAAAAATCTCCATAGGGGCGAAAGCTCCCCTTAAAAATTTAATCTATTCACTAGATGCAAAAAGCCAAGTACCATGTTGGGAAATAACAGATAAAAAAATACCCAAAAAGAAAACCCCCTCTCACACCTTCCCCATGGGGGGGGGGCCCCGGCTGGTTTTCTATTGCACCCGCCCCCATATGTTGGGCAAAAAAATTTTTTTTAAAACCCCCTTTTTTACAAGTGGAGAGATGAAGGGACACTCCCCATTAGCTGCCCGGGTTTTTTCTTTAATAGCAGGGGGGCGTGTGCTGCCCTGTGTGTTTTTAGGCTCATTTCGCCCCTAGCAGGAGTAGGGCCCATGTTTCTGTTTGTCTTTTTCTTGAGATTTTTTCCCCTTTTTCTGAAATTTTTGTGTTTTAAGGGAGGTAGGGCCCGAAATAGATGAGGAGCGTGATTTTGGTTGCGGGCTTAAATTAAGGGCCCATTATTTTAACCAATACCCATTTTGATTTTTTTTCCGTTGAAAAAAATAGTTTTTTTCCCCAAACAGTATGGGATGGAGCAAGAAAAAAACCCAGGGGCCGCCCCCCATGCGTGGAAGGTTGAGAGGGGGTTGTCTTATGGGTATTTTTGTTTCTGTTATTTTCCCAAAGTATTTGAAACTGTGCTTTTTTGCTGTAGGGTGAATAATGTCAATTTAAGGTCACTTTTGCCCACTAGTGGAGAGATGTATGGGAATACCCTTGTCATGGGTTTTTTTTTTAATAGATGGGGGGGTGTGTCCCTCTGTGTGTGTTTAGGCTCATTTGTTCACTAGCATGAGTAGGCCATGTTTCTTTTTCCCGTCTTTTTTTGGTATTTTTTCCCCTTTTTCTGTATATTTTTGTTTTTTAAGGGGTTTAGGGACCTGAAATTGATGGGGGCCCGTGACTTTTTGGTTGCGGGCTTACAATTAAGGGCCTTTATTTTAAAAAAAAAACCCTCATATTTGATGTTTTTCAGATTAAAATAGTTTTTTGCCCAACAGATGGGGACTGGATGCAATAGAATCCAGCGGCCGCCCCCCCATGCGTGGAAGGTGGAGAGGGTTTTTAGGGGTTTTTTTTGTATCTGTATAGTTTCCCAACGTATTACTGTGGTTTTTTTTTGATGCTATGTATAGATGTCAATTTAAGGTGAGTTTTTGCCCCCTGTGGAAGTGTATGGGAACACCCATTAGCTGCCCGGGTATTTTTCTTTAATAGATGGGGCTGTGCTCCCCTTTGTGTGTGTTTAGGCTCCCTTCCCCTTCATAGCAGGAGTAGGGCCTTTTTTTCTTTTTCCCCGGCTTTTTTTGAGATTTTTCCCCTTTTTCTGTATTTTTTGTGATTTTAAGGGAGTGTAGGGACCTGCAATGAGAGGAGCCGTGATTTTTGGCTTGCAGGTTACAATATAATGGCCATTATGTTAACCAATACCTCAATTTGATGTTTTTCCAGTATGAAAAATATTTTTTTGCCAACAGTATGGGGAGGGATGAAGTAAAATACCGCGGCCCCCCCCCCCCCTGCGTGGAAGGTGTGAGAGTGGTTTTTTTTGGGGTATTTTTGTATTGTTATTTTCCCCAACGTATGGTATGGGCTTTTTTGCATGCTTGTGAATAGTTCAATTTAAGGTGAGCTTTCTGTCCACCGTGGAGGAGTATGGGAACCCCCATTAGTGCACCGGGTTTTTTCTTTAATAGCAGGGGGGGCGTGTGCTTTTGCTGTGTTTAGGCTCATTCAGCTTCACTACAGTGAGTGGGGCCCCTGTTTTGTTTCCTTTTTTCTTGAGTTTTTTTCCCTTTTTCTGTATATTTTGTTTTTTTAAAGGGGAGTGTAGGGGCCCTGCAATAGATGGGGGACCCGTATTTTGGGTTGCGGGTTTAAAAAAAGGCCTTTTGTTAAAAAACCCCTCTTTTGATTTTTTTCCAGTAGAAAAATTTTTTTTTCCCCAACTAGGGGGACTGGATGAAATTTTGAATCCCAGCGGCGCCCCCCATGCTTTGGAAGGGTGAGAGGGTTTGTTTAGGGTATTTTTTTTATCTTTATTTCCCCAACTTTGGGTCTGTGGCTTTTTTGCTGCTATGGAATAGATGTAAATTTTAAAGGGGGAGCTTTCTGTCCCCCATGGGGGAGATGTAGGGGGCCCCTACCCATTAGCGCACCTGGGTATTTTTTTTAATGCTGGGGGCGGTGCTGCTCTGTGCTGTGTTTAGGCTAAATTCAGCTTCATAGAAAAGGGGTATAAGACTCAATACATTAAAACCCTAAAGGCCCTAAATAAGGTTTTTCATTTTCAGCTTTATTTAATTTGCTGATCCCTATTAAAAAATTTTTGAAAAACATATATATGTGATTAGTCGGTTGGATATGCACAGTTGAATACTGAAAGGAAGATCAGATTCACATAGTTTTTTCCTTCTCCATCTCCCCCAAACCCCCCGCCACCGCCCTCCCCCCCCCCCCTGATCTACGTTGTCCCCATTTTCCCGTGTCCTGTAATGATGATGGGTATTATCCTGGGCCCCACGGTTTTATTTAACAATGGGGATGTATGATTTTTGTTTTGTGCGTGGATGGGTTTTTTTGGCAGTGAATTGTATGGATGTGCCCCCCCGGTTTTTTGTGGCGGACGCACCCGGGAGTGGATAATACCTATTCATGCAATACCCCATTTGTATAGATTTATTGTTTCTGCTCGCTGGTTGTTCTATGCTAACTAGTGCAACTAGATGCAATGGTTTGAAGACACTAATATTTTTGCATGCCCCCCTATTTTGCATGCTTCTACTGTGCGTAATGAACTAGGTGGTGCCGTGACCGGAGGAGAGAATCTTCAATGGGGAAGTTTGAGGTAAAAGCAGGAGGGGGGAGGGAAAACCAAAGACCTGCAGTTTTTTAAAATGAATATGAAATTTTAAAAAGAAAGTGGTTATGGAATATCTGAACAATAGTATACAGACAATGAAAATGTTTTTAAAGGGGCTTGCAGTTTTATTAAAATGAATTGTAATTAGATAATGGGAGAAGTGTTTTAGGGGAAGAAATATGATAGTGGTGTACTGTCATGGGATTACACTACCCCCCACTTTATTAGGTACCCATGCTGTAAGGGTTGGACCCCCTTTTGTTTTCAAACTCCCCTAAATTTCTTCGTGGCTAGTTAAAAGGTGCGGGAAAGCTTTTCCCAGAGATTTTGGTCCATATTGACTGATGGCATACACATTGTGATTTTTGTCGGCTGCACATCCTATGCAATTTCCCCCTTCCCCCACATCCCAGTTCTTTTGGATTGAGTTTGGTGACTGTGGGGGCCCTTTGAGTACATGAATCATTTTCTGTTCAAGAACCATCGGATGATTCCACTTTATGACATGGGCATTTCCCGCTGAAATGCATCAGTGTTGGGTACATTGTGGGATAAGGGAAGTAATGGTCAAACAATTTTCAGGGAGGCTGTGGGGTTGCAAAAGATGTCAATTGGGACCCAAGGGGCCCAAAGATGCCAAGAAAATATTCCCACACCATGACACCCCACCCCCCCGCCCACCCCTTGATAAAGCAGGATGGATACTGTTTATGTTGTTGACGCCCAAAAATTTGACCCCACCTCCGAATGTCGCAGCAGAAATCGAGACTCATCAGACCAGGCAACCCTTTTTCCCAATTTTTTACGTCCCAAATTTGATGGGGCTTGGGCAAATTTGGGGCCTCATTTCCCGTTCTTAGTGAAAGGAGTGGCACCCCGGGTGGTTTTTTTTGCTGTAGCCCCTTTTCCCCAAAGTTCGCCGTACTGTGCGTTCAGAGATGCTCTTTGTACCTTGGTTGTAACGGGTGGCTATTTGAGTCATGTTGCCTTTTTTCAGCTCGAACCCGTCTGCCATTCCTTTGACTCTGGCATCAACAAGGCATTTGCCCCCAGGACTGCCGCTCACGGGGGGTTTTTTTTTTTTCGGACCATTTTCTGAAACCTAGAGATGGTTGTGATGAAAATCCCGGAGATCACAGTTTTTGAAAAACTAGAACACCCCCTTTTGGCACCAAAACCATGCCCCCGTTCAAAGGACCCCCAAAATCACCTTTCTTCCCCCTACTGATGCTAAATTTGAACTGCAGGAGATTGTTTACCTGTCTCATGAAATGCATGAGTTTCCGCCATGTGATTGGCTGATTAGAAATTAAGGTTAAAGAGCAGTTTGGGAAGGGGTACCCAATTTAAAGTGGCCGGTGAGTGTTATTCCCCAAGAAAAAAATGCAATTTGACTTGGAAAAGAGGGGGCTTATGGGGGGTTTATAAAGCTGGAGTGTGGTGGAATGTAACACCCATTCTGCTTAGTCCGTTCTAGATGAGCCCCGCAGTTGCAATAAATGAGGAAATAAGAAGAAGCCCCCTACAGTCAGGGCTGGGTTTCTGCTGGTGAGTGCATTTGGTGGGCAGTCGTAAGAGGGGGCAAGCCCGTTAGGGGAGGGAATTTGCCCGAGGGTTGCTGTTCATGGAGATGGTGTTAGTTTAGAGTCCACATAGAACGGTAAGTAGTAGATGATCCCGGCATTGCGAGAAAATCTCAAAGGTTTTTTCCCCTGTTTTTATAAAAACCATTTTTTAAACCCTTTTTTAAATAAAGAGAGTGTCTGTTTTGTCTAGCCTTTTAAA
>JAODAL010067352.1:0-17332 GCA_025379985.1 Phyllomedusa bahiana | reverse complement strand
GAAAATTCTAACCTCAGCTGCTCAAGAACCATTATCCTGCAGAAATTCTGACACCTCATGCTGAAAAACCAAAACCTGAGAACATTCTGACCCTCAGTGTGCAGAACTCATTATCCGCAAAAACATTTGGGACACCTCAGTGCTGCAGAACATCATTACCCCCCGAGCACGTGGAAATGTTAGAAAAAGCCTCAGTTGCGGGACATATATCACATAATAAAATTTTGGATATTTTTCCTTAGTGGTGTTTAAACCCTTTTGTGAGGTGCTATATATTATATATTATATATATTATATTTAAATTTATAGAAGAAAAAAAAGTTTTGAATTTCTTTTTTTGGGAGTGTTGTGAACTGGGGGGGCCCTCGGCTTTGGACCCCCCTTACATTGGGCCAGTTACATTATGTTGCTGAGCGGTTTGGTTTGTTACCGTAGTCCGGGTCGGGTCGGAGCGGTCAGAGATTTGGGTGGGAAGTTCTCCCAAACTCCAGTGGGGCTTACCAACAGAAACAGGCAGCGGTGCGGGGCAGGTGGGAGGTTCCTTTCTCCTAAGGCCAGAAGGTGATAGTGGTCAAGGGTGTAGGGCTACATAAGTGTATGGTGAGTACTATGAACTGTAGTAGGTTTAGAAGTAGAAGTTTTAGCCTATCGGTGAGCCTAATTTTCCTGCTCACCGATGGACATTCATAGTACTCACCATAGTTCAACCTATCACAGGACGTCTCCATTTTGGGACTTACTATTGGTTAAATTCAATTTTACCTCCCTCCCCTTTCAACCAATCAGATGGCACTAATTTTTATGAATTGTTTTAGCGCACATTTATTCCTTTCATAGCGGCAATCCATGTTTAAACCATTTCTGCACTCCCATTGGTCGATTTGTATTCACCGCCTTCTTGCCATTGGACACTTCTTCTCCCATTCACCAGTCTTTCTGTGTTCTCCTATTTTTTCTCCACTTTGTGTCTCCATACCTTAGGTGGTGATTTATCTACATCACCACCCCATTGTCCCCCTACCCCATTAATCACCACACAACCATCTATTCAATTTTTATTTTTATATTTTTTTATTTTTTTATCGCAAACATATCTAAGTTAAACCCATATGCACGGGTTCCTGATATGACTCCCGGTCTTCCCGCCCTCTTCCCCCCTGCTCGTCTTCATTTTGATTGACACTTTTCTCTCCCAATTGTCTTCCTTTTTCCTCACCACAGGTGTCTTCACGTCACTTACCTGTAAATGATATCTCCAATTACAATACTTTGTTAGCACTATATATACTCAAAGTTTTAGGGGATTCTTTACTTCTGATGAAGCGCGGGTACCCCGCGAAACGCGTAAAGTCTTTTTTAAGTTCCTATTGTTTTTTAATTTTGGTCACGGTAATGGGGCCGAGACATTTTTAAGAATAAAAACTTTTAATGAAAAGCCTTTAGACTTGGCTTTTTTACCTACACCTGCACGTGCGCCGGGTCCATTTTTTCCTTTTTCTCCATTTTGCTGCAGAACATTATAACACACCTCAGCTGCTGCAAAACCCTCATTTTTACTAAACCAGCTGGCGGGGACTTTCCCTAAAATGCCTCCCCCCTGCAGCATTAAATACCCTTTTTCCCCCGAAAAAACCTGTGCTTTTTTTTGCAATTCACAGTTTGGTGTTTTCTGCGGAATGTTTGTGAGGGAAAATCACTACAGTATAAAAATAAATTTGATGTTTTGTTCAAAATTTTTTGTAATTCTTTTTCCCCAAAAAAATAAAACCCCCCTAAAAAGAATTTTAAAGCAAAGGGAAAAAAAAATTATATAAGTTTCTGCCCTTTAATTTTGGGGGGGAAACGGGGTTTTTAAACACACTCACAAAATGTTGGGGGGAAATTTACTTTTGTTAAAATTTTCAGGTTAAACATAAAATTAAATGCATTTAAATGCCCCCAATTTTCCCCCCTTTAATGCACCGCCAGCGGGTTCGGGGTTTCATTCTTTCGCACAATTTTGCGGATCTCAAAAATAAAGAAAAAAGGGAAAAAATCTCCAACGGGTTTTTTGTTTCCCTGAATCCCCCAATTTAAATGTAGGGGATCAATTGAATTGGGATTTAAACATTTTCCTCCTAAACCCCCTGCTACATTGTGCATCATGAGATCAAGACAACATCTTACAATTGATCAACAGTACCTCGCCATTGTGAGGCTTCAAGCAGGATGATTTTAGACGGAAGTGGCCACTGAGCTTAGAGTGTCATCAGCAGGATGTATCAGAGAAAAAGAGAGACTGGAAGAGTCACAGAAAGGAAAAAAAAGAAAGGTGGACGTCCTTTGGCTCCATCCCCAACCAATTGATGACTCCCTAAATTTGAAAGCAATCCCCCCTTGCGGAGCGGGAAATGTTTTGAATTTTCCCCAAAACCCCAAATATTTTTTAAAGGGGGGTTAGGGGCCCCTTGGGCCTAAATGTAAAAAAAATGTCTAAGTTTTAAAAATCATTTTTGTTCCCCATCGCAACCAATAAGAGGGGGCCCCCTTCTTTCATTTTTTGCCTGGAATAAATGGGGTGGGAGCGTCTTATTGGTTTTTAAAGGGAAAACAAAGGGAGTTTTGGGACCTAGCATTTTTTCATACTTTTGGGTCCCCAAAGTTTTCCAAGTCAGCCCTTTTGTAACCTTTTACTCAGCTTTGGTCTGTGGGGATGGACTTCCTGACCGCACACCAGGAAACGGGGTATCTTTGGTCTGTGTGATGGGAAGCCCTTTACCGCCCCAAAACCAGGCACAGGCTCATGGTCTTTTGTGTGGGAGTCCGACCGCCCCCACCGGGGCACAGGCTTAATGGTCTACTTGCTAGGGGCCCGGGGACCCCCCAAAAACCCCCAAGCACAGGAAATTCTTTGGTCTGTGTGATAAAACGCCCCTAAAGGGGCCCCCAAAGGCACGGGCCCATTATGGTTTTGGTGTGAAAAGACTTCCCTTTAAACCCCCCCCAGGCAAAAAGGAAATTCAGGGTTGAATGCTAGGGGACCGGGGGCCCGCACCACCAAGAAAGGAAATCTTGGTCTTGTGATAGACTTCCGGGCCGCAAAAACCAGGCCAGGCATTTTGGTCTGTGTGTTTGCGCCCTGCCCGCACCCCCCGGGCCCCACAGGCATAAAGGTTTTCCCATGCTAGGGGGACCGGGACCGCCCCCCCCCCCCCCCCCCCCCCCCTCCACCCACCCCCCCCCCACCTCCCCCGGGCCCAAGGCATCATGGTCGGATGTAGACGCCTGACCGCCACCAGGAAAAAGGCATTTTTTCTCATGGTTTTTGCATGCCGGACCCAAACCGGCACCAAACAAGGCTCCAGGGGCATCTTGGTCTGTGTGATAGACGTTTCCTGACCCGCACCACCAGGAACAGGCATTTTTTTTGGCCCTTTTTGTTAGACTCCTGACCGCCCCCAACCAGGCACAGGATCATGGTTGTGGGACCTAAACCGCCCCAAACCAAAGGCCCACAGGAAAATTCATGGTCTGTGTGATAAAAGTCCTAAAGGGCACCCCGGGCACAGGCATCATGGTTGTGGGGATAAAAACGCCCGGGACCGCACCCCCAAGGCACGGGGCATAATGGTTTTTGTGTGATAGAGCCCTGCCCGCACCCAGGAAACGGGGCCTTTCAGGGTCTGTGGGGATGACGCCCGGGCCCGCACCCCCCGGGGACCGGGGGCATCAGGGTTTTTGGTGATAAAAAGTCCGACCGCCCACCAGGCACGGGCTTTTCATGGTCTGTTTTGTTTGACGTCCTCCCGCCCCCCAGGAAAAGGGCCCCATGGTTTTTGGGGTTAGAGTCCTAACCGCACCACCAGGCAAAAGGCATCTTTGGTCTGTGTGATGGGCGCCCTAACCCCCCACCACCGGAAAACCGGGCATCATGGTCTGTGGGGATGGGAAGGGCCCCCAACCCCCTCCCACCGGCAAAAGGGGCTTTCCTTTGGTTTTGGGTAGAGCCCTTAACCGCCCCCCAGGCAAAAAGGTTTTCATGGTCTGTGTGATGGGATTTTTCCTAACCGAACCACCAGGAAACGGGCATCTGGTCGGGTGTGATAAAACGCCCTCCCGCACCCCCGGGCCCAAAAAGAATTCATGGTTTGGTAGAGCCGGGCCCCCGCCAACCAGGAAACCGGCCCTTTTGGGGTCTGTGTGTTTTGGGGACGCCCTTGCCCCGCACCACCAGGACAAAAATTTCTGGTCTGTGGGGTTTAGACTCCTGCCCGCCCCACCAGGCAAAGGACATCGGGTCTGTGTGATAGACGCCTGACCCACCCCCCAGGAAACAGGCATCAGGGTCGTGTGTTTAACGCCCGGGACCCCACCCCCAAAGGCACAGGCACTTTGGGGGCCTGTGTGTTTGGGACGTCCGGACCGCCCCCCCAGGAACAGGTTTTAAATGGTTTGGTTGTAGAAGACCTGACCCACCCCGGGGGCCAAGGAAATTCAAGGGATTGGGGGTAGACGTCCTGACCCACCCCCAAGGGAGGGGGGCCCTTTGGTTTGTGTGTGACCCCGGGACCGCACCCCCAGGCACAAAATTTCTTTGGTCTGAGGGTTAGGGGGTTGACCCGCCCCCCACCGGGGCACAGGAACCCAGGGTTTCGGTGTTTGGGGACTTTCCTGACCGCCCCCCCGGGGCCCGGGTTTTTCTTTGGTCGGGTTGAAGACGTTGACCGCCCCCCCGGAACGGGCTTCATGGTCTGGTGTGATAGACGCCCTAACCGCACCACCAGGAAAACAGAACATGGTTTGGTATGGGGCCCGCCCGACCGCAACCCCCAGGAAAAACCAATCATGGTCTGTTGTTAAAATTTCCAACGCCCCAACCCAGGCCGGGCCCATCTTGGTTTTGTGTAAGACTTTTCCTAAACCGAAACCACCAGGCCCGGGGGCCCTTCTTTTGGGTCTTTTTGTGATAGACGTCCGGGGACCGCCCCCAACCGGGAAACGGAAATCTTTGGTCTGGGGTGATTGAGCCCGGGGAAAGCCCCCCCAGGCACAGGCATTTTTGGTTTTGCCTGCATTAGGTCCGGGACCCCCCAAATCGGGCCACAGGCTTTTCTTTTGGTCTGTGTGATAGCGTCTGCCCGCCCAAAAACCAGGCAAAAGGAAATTCATGGTCTGGTGTTTAAAATTTTCCTGAGCACCACCAGGCCCCGGGGCATCATGGTCTGGTGTGGGACGCCCTGACCCCCAAAAAACGGGCCCAAAAGGCTTTCGGGGGTCGGGTTGGATAGACGTCCTGACCGCCCACCGGGGCAAAAGGAAATTCAGGGTTTCTGCGTGTTTTAAGACTGGACCGAAACCAACCAAGGAAACAGGCTTTTTCTTGGTCTGGGGTGTTTAGCGCCCCTGACCCCCCCCCCGGGCCCCAAAAGGGCACCCATGGTCTGTGGGGTTTAGCGCCTGACCCCCCCAAACCAGGCAAAAGATTCATGGTTTTGTGTGTTTGGGGGGCCTGCCCAAAAACCCCCGGCAGGCATTAGGGTTTCTGTGTGTAGCGTCCCGGGCCCGCCCCCACAGGCACAGGCTTCATGGTCTGTGGGGTTTAGACGCCTGACCGCACCCCCGGGCAAAAGGAAAACCCTGGTCTGGTGAAAAGACGTCGGGCCGCCCCCAAAGGCAAACCCCCAAATGGTCTGTGTAAAAGGGCCCCCCTGACCCACCCCCCAGGAACGGGTTAAATTGGTCTGGGGTGTAGACTTTCCCTGACCGCACCCCCAGGCAAAAGGAAACCCATGGTCTTGCATTTAGACGCCTGCCGCACCCCCGGGCCCAAGGCCCCCAAGGTCGTGGGGGATGGGAACTTTCCGGGACCGCACCCCCGGGGGCCCAGGGGGCCTAGGGTCGGTGTGTAACTTTCCTGCCCGGGAAACCACCGGGCCCACAGGCTTTTTCTTGGTTTGTGTTAGAGGGGCCTTTGCCGCCCCCAGGCACAGGAAATTTCATGGTTTTGTGTGAAGACGCCCGGGGAACCGCCCCCCGGGGACTAGCTTTCTTTGGTCTGTTTTTTTTAACGCCCTGACGGCCCCAAACCAGGCCCCGGGCCTTCTGGTCTGTGTGTTTGACTTTCCTGACCCCCCCACCAGGCCCCGGGTTTTTCTTGGTTTCTGTGTGTTTGACTTTTCCGGGGAACCGAACCACAGGCACAGGCTTTCTTGGTCTTTGTGATAAAAGGTTCCCTGCCCGGGACCCCGGAAAGGCATCATGGTCGTGTATAGAGGGTCCGGGGACCGCCCCCACCAGGCACAGGCTTATGGTCTGTGTGATAGACTTTTCCTGCCCGGGCCCCAACCAGGCCGGGCCCACCCATGGTCTTTTGTGATAGCCCGTCCGGGGACCGCACCCCCCAGGAAAAGGGGCTTTCATGGTCTGTGTGAAAAGACGCCCGGACCCACCCCCAGGCACGGGAACATCATGGTTGTGTTGGACTTTCCTGACCCCCCACCACCAGGAACGGGCCCTTTTAAATTGGTTTTGTGTGTAGAGGTCTGGCCCGCACCCCCGGGGCCAAAAGGCTTCATGGTCTGTGTGTTTAGATTTTCCCCCCCCTACCGAAAACACCCAAACCTGCCCCCCAAAGGGAACTTTCATGGTCGGGTTGTAGACCCCCTAAACCGCACCCGGGGGCCCAGGAAAATTAGGGGGTCTGGTGTTAGAGGTCCCGGACCGCCCCACCGGGGCCACGGGCCCGGTCTTTTTGTGATAGAGTCCAAACCGCCCCCCGGGGGCAAAAAGGAAATCATGGTCGGGTTGTTAAAACTTTCCGGACCGCCCCCACCAGGCACAGGCACCCAGGGTTTGTGTGTTTGGGGAAGTCCTGACCGCACCACCAGGCAAAAAGGCACCCATGGTCTGGGGGATAAAAGCCCTGAGGGGCACCCCCCCCAAGGCACGGGGCTCATGGTCGGGTGTGATAGACGCCCTTTGACCGAAAAAAACCAGGCAAAGGCTTTTCAGGGTCTGTGGTTAGACGTTTAAAACCGAAACCACCGGGCCCAAGGCTTTAATGGTCTGTGTGATAGACGTCCTGACCGAAAACCACCAGGCACGGCATCTTGGTCTGTTTTGATGGGAGTCCTGCCCGGGAAACACCGGGGCCACGGGGGAATCAGGGCGTTTTTTGTGATAGACGCCTGACCGCACCCCAGGCCAGGACCCTTTGGTCTGTGTAAATAGACGTCCTGACCCCCCCCACCAGCACCAGGAATCTTTGGTCGGGTTGTGATAGACGTCCTGACCGCACCACCAGGCACAGGCATAAGGGGTTCTTTTGTGATAGCGCCCTTTTACCGCACCCCCAAAGGCACCAATCTGGTTTTTGTGTGATAAAACGCCCTTCCCGCCCCCCACCAGGACGGGGCATCATGGTCGGGTGTGTTTGAGCCCTGACCCAACCCAGGAAAAAAAGGTTTAATGGTCTGTTTGTAGACTTCCTGGAACCCCCAGGCACACCCCATCAATGGGTCTGTGTGTTAGACTCCGGGCCCGAAACCCCCCAAGGCACAAGGCATCTTGGCTGTGTGTTAGGGGGTCCTGACCGACCCCCCGGGGAAGGGGCTTCGGGTCTGTGTTTTTAGACGCCCTGACCCACCCCCGGCACGGGGCATTTTGGGGGTTGTAGACGTTCCGGGAACCGCACCACCAGGACGGGCCCTTTCTTTGGTCCGTGTTTTAAGGGAATTTTTACGGGACCCCACCCAGGCAAAAAGCACCCAGGGGTTTTGTGTGATGGGGACGTCCCCCCCACCACCCCGGGCACGGGGTTTTCAGGGACTGGGTGATAGAGGGCCCTGACCCCCACCCCAAAAGGCACCAGGCATAATGGTCTGTTGGGGTTTAGACGTCCTTTGGCCCCCGGCACCACCGGCACAAGGCTTTAAATGGTCGGGTGTGATAGACGTCCTGCCCCGCACCACCGGGGCCCAAGCATCATGGTCTGTTAAATAGACGCCCTTGACCGCCCACCAGGCACAGGCTTTACTTTTGGTCGGCGGGAAGGGAAAGGTTTCCTCCGGGACCGCACCACCAGGCACAGGCATCATGGTCTGTGTGATAGACGTCCTAAACCGAACCCAAACGGCCCCGGGGAAATTCATGGTTTTTAATTTTTAGACGCCTTGACCGCACCACCAGGAAGGGCATCATGGTTTTTGTGAAGAGGGTCTACCGCCCCCACCAGGAAACAGGCATCATGGTCTTTTGTGAAGGACGTCTCCCGCCCCACCAGGCAAAAGGCTTTTGGTCTGGTGTGGGACTTTCCTAACCGCACCCCCCAGGCAGGGGGCTTTTCAGGGTTTCTGGGGTGTTTTAAAACTTTCCTGACCCCCCCACCAGGAAACAGGCATCTTTTGGTTTTCATGCTAGCGCCGGACCGCCCCCCCCAAAAAACAGGAAATCATGGTCGGGTTGTAGACGTCCTAACCGGCACCACCAGGCACGGGTTTTCCCATGGTCTGTGTTTTTTAGCGCCCTTAACCCCCCCAACCGGGCAAAAAGGCATCAGGGTTTTGTGTGATAGACGTCCTAACCGCCCCAAAACCGGGCCCACGGAATCATGGTCTGTGTGATAGGACTTGGGACCCCAACCCCCAAGGCACGGGTTTTTCGGGGTTTTGGAATTGCTAAAACGCCGGGCCGCACCACCAGGCCCGGGCTTTCAGGGTTTGGGGTTGTGGGAGGGCCCTGACCGCACCCAGGCACAGGATCAGGGTTGTGTGATGGGGAACGTCCTAAAACCCACCACCGGGCACGGGGCATAAGGGTCTGTGTGTTTGACGTCCTGACGCCCCAAACCAGGCACGGCATCATGGTTTTTGTGTTGGGACGTCCGGGCCCGCACCCCGGGCCCACCCCTCCTTGGGTTTGGGTTGTGGGGAGGGGCCGGGGCCCCGCACCCCCCAAAGGCACAGGCATCTTTGGTCGGGTTGTTGGGACGCCCGGGGAACCGAAACCCCCGGGGCACGGGTTTTTAATGGGGTTTTGTGATAGAGGGCCCCTGACCACCACCGGGGGAAAGGAAAATTCCATGGTCTGTGGGGATAGACGCCCTGCCGCACCCCCGGGGGAAACGGGGCTTTTTTCATGGTTTTGTGTTAGACGTCCTGACCGCACCCCCAGGGCCCCAGGATCAGGGGTCTGTTTTGATAGACTCCTGGGAGCACCCCCCCAGGAAAGGGGGCCACCCATGGTCGGTGTGATAGACGTCACTGACCCCCCTACCCCCGGGCCCACAGGGTTTTTTTTTTTCCTGGTGTGATAGGGGGGTTTCCGGGGAACCGCCCCCACCGGACAGGCATCATGGTCTGTGGGGTTAAAAGTCCTGCCCGCCCACCGGGCCCACGGGGATTCATGGTTGTTGCTAGACGTCCTGACCCACCCCCCAAGGGCACAACTTTTCCAAGGGTTTCTTTTGTGATTAAAACCCCGGGGGACCGCCCCCAACGGCAAAGGGTTTTTCAGGGTCTTTTGGGGGTTAGACGCCCCTAAACCGCCCACCAGGCCCCGGGCATCGGGTTCTGTGTGATAGACGTCCTGACCGGCCCCCCCAAAGGCCAGGTCAGGGTTCTGTGTGTTTTAAAAGGCCCTTTGACCGAAAACCACCAGGCACAGGCTTCTTTTGGGTATGTTGCTAACGCCCTTTAAACCGAAACCCCAAAGGCACAGGTTCTTGGTCTGTGTGTTTGACGTTGACCCCCAACCGGGAAAAACGGGCATCAGGGGTCTTTGTGGGCCTGACCGCAACCCGGGGCCCCCAAGGCCATAAAGGTCTGGGGGATGACGCCCTTAAACCGCCCCACCAGGAAACGGGCCCTTTCTTGGTCTGTGGGGAATGACTTTTCCTCCCCGCACCCCCCAAGGAAAACATCATGGTCTTGCTGTGACGCCCTAACCGCCCCCCAACCAGGAAAAGGCATTTGGCCCTGTTTTGATGGGAACTTTCCGGGACCGAAACCACCAAGGCACGGGGATCAGGGTTTTCTCCATGCTAGACGCCTAAACCGGGCACCCCCAGGCACGGCATAAATGGTCGGGTTGTTTAAAAAGTCCTAACCGCCCCCACCAGGAAAAGGAATTTCATGGTCGGGTGGGGATGGGTTTTTCCTAACCCCCCCACCAGGCCCCGGGCATCAGGGGTTTGTGTGATAAAATTTAAAAAAACCCGCCCCACCAGGAAAAAGGTTTAGGGGTCTTGTGAAGCTCCGGGCCCGCACCACCAGGCCGGGCCCATCATGGTTTTTGCTTTTGCTAAAACGCTGACCGAAACCCCCAGGCCGGGGCTTTTAATGGTCTGTGGTAGACGTTCCTGACCGCACCACCCAGGAAAAGGGGTTTTTCATGGTCGGGTGTGATAGACGTCCGGGACCCACCCCACCAGGCCGGGAATAGGGCCCCCCCCTGGTTGGGGGCCCCCTTTCCCCCCACCCCCCCCGGCACGGCCAGGCTGGGGGTGGTAGGAACCCCTGCCCGCACCCCCCAGGGCACAGCTTTCATGGTCTGTTTGTTAGAGCCGGAACCGAAACCCCCGGGCCCCACAGGCATTTTGGGTCTGCAGGGGCTAGACGTCCTAAACGAAACCCCAGGAACAGGCTCATGGTCTGTGTGTTGAAGTCCGCCCCGCACCCCCGGGGCAAGGAATTTGGGGTTGTTTTGTTTGACGTAGGGACCCACCACCGGGCACGGGGAAATCAGGGTCGGTGTGTTTAGCCCGCCCGGGGAACCGCCCCAACCAGGCAAAGGCATCATGGTTTGTGATGGGACCCCAAACCGCACCACCGGCACAGGCTTTAAGGGTTTCGGGATTAGACGCCTGCCCCGCCCACCGGCACAGGTTTCTTTGGTTTTTGGGATTAGAATTTTCCTGACCCCCCACCAGGCAAAAAGGGCTTTCAGGGTCTGTGGGGATAGACTTTCCTGACCCCACCAAAGGCACAGGGAAAATCATGGTCTTTTTTTAAGACGCCCCTTTGACCCCCACCCCCAGGAAAGGGCTTTCCATGGTCTCCCATGGCTTAAAGCCCACGGTTGGGGGAAACCTAACCGCCCCCACCAGGCCCCAGGCTTTTTTCTTGAAAGGGCCGCTTTGGGTTTTGGGAAAGGTCCGGGACCCCCACCCCAGGCACGGGGCAAAGGGGTCTGGGGTGATGGGACGTCCGGACCGCACCACCAGGCACAGGCTTTTTAAAGGGGTCTTTTTTGTGAGGGCCTGACCCCCACCACCAGGCCCCCCCAAGGGCATCTTTGGTCTGTGGTAGATTTCCCCCAAACCGGGCACCACCGGCACGGGGTTCATGGTTTGTGTGTAGACGCCCAAAAACCGAAAACCACCAGGCAAAAAATTCATGGTCTGTGTGTTTAGAACCCCCTTCCTAAAACCGCCCCCCAAAACCCCAGGCACGGGAATCATGGCCGGGTTGTAGACGTCCGGGCCCGAAACCACCAGGCACGGGCTTTCATGGTCTGTGTGATAAACGCCCCGGGACCGCTCCCCCGGGCAAAAAGGCATCATGGTCGGGTGGTAGACGCCCGGGACCCCCCCCCCACCAGGCACAGGCTTTTCCAGGGTTTCTGTGTGATGGGAGTCCGGGGGACCGCCCCAAACCAGGCACGGGGCTTTTCATGGTCTGTGTTTTTTAAAAGTCCGCCCGGGACCACCGGGCAAAAGGCATCTTGGTCGGGAGTTGACGTCCTGACCGCCCCCAAAAAAGGCCCAAGGATCATGGTTTCGGTGATAAAATCCGGGCCGCCCCCACCAGGCCCCCAGGCTTTGGGGTCTGCGGTAGACTTTCCTGACCGAAAACCACCAGGCACGGGCATCGGGTCTGTGTGTTTGGGGGACGTCCGCCCGCCCCCACCGGGCCCACGGGCTCAGGGTTTGGGGAATTAAAAGCCCTTTGCCCGCCCACCGGGGCCCCAAGGCATCAGGGTCTGGTGATAGGTCCTGCCCGCCCCCCGGACAGGAATAAATGGTCTGTGTAAAGGGGGGACGTCCGACCGAAACCACCGGGCACGGCTTTTCATGGTCGGGTTGTTAGACGCCCTTTCCCCCGCCCCAACCAGGCACAGGAAATCTTGGTCTGTGTAAATGACGCCTGACCGAAAACCCACCAGGCACAGGCATCATGGTCTGGGTAAATAGACCCCGGGAACGCCCCCACCGGAAAGGGCTTTCCAAGGGTTCTGTGTGATAGACGTCCGGGACCGCACCACCGGGGCACGGGGGCATCATGGTTATGTTGGAGGGGGCCTGACCGCACCACCAGGCCCCAGGCTTTAAAGGGTCGGGTTTTGTTGATTTTCCGGGACCGCACCCCCAGGAACAGGAAATAATGGTCTGTGTGATAAAAATCCTGACCGCCCCAAAAAAGGCCACAGGCATCATGGTCTGTGTGATAGCGCCCCTACCCGCCAACCACCGGGGCACGGCCCATAAATGGTCGTGTGTTTTAGAGGGTCCGGGACCCACCCCCAAAGGCACCGGGACCCATGGTCTGTGTGTTTTGGGACTTTTCCTGCCCCGCAAAAAACCAGGCACAGGCATCAGGGGTCTGTGTGATGACTTTCCTGACCGCAAAAACAGGCACGGCTTTTCGGGTTTTCTGGGGGTTTTTTGGGGCTTTCCTGCCCGGGCCACCCCGGGACAGGCATCAAGGTCTGTTTGTTTAGACGTCGGGCCCGAAACCCCCAGGAAACAGGCTTTCTTGGTCGGGTTGTTGGGACGCCCTGACCGCACCCCAAAGGCAAAAGGGGCATCTTGGTCTGGGGTTTGACTTCCTGACCGCACCCCCGGGCCCCAAAAGGGGCATCATGGTCTGTTTTTGATAGCGTCCGGGGACCCACCCCCCGGGAAAAAGCATCAGGTCTTTTGTGATTAGACGTCCGGCCCGCACCCCCCGGGCACAGGCATTTTTGGTTTTGTGTGATGGAGCCCTTTGCCCCGCACCCCCAGGCAAGGCATCAGGGGGTTTTGTGTGTTTAGGACGTCCGGGCCCCGCCCCCACCCGGGACAAGCATCATGGTCTGGTGTTTAGCGCCCTTTGGACCGCCCCACCAGGCCCCAGGCTTTCTTTGGTCTGTTTGTTGGGACGCCCCTAAACCGACCCACCGGGCCCAAAAGGCAAAAAGGTCTTTGTGATGGGTTTTTCCTGACCGCCCCCCAAAAGGCAAAAGGAACCCAGGGGGTTGGGGTTTTTTTAGACGCCCCGGGCCCGCCCCCCCGGGCCCAAAAGGCTTTCAGGGTCTGTGTGTTTGGGTCCTGACCGCCCCCACCGGGGAAAACAGGTTTTCCATGGGTCTGTGTGAAAAGATTTCCCTGCCGCCACCACCCAAAAGGCCAACCAGGCCCCCATGGTCTGTGTAAATAGACGCCCCTGACCGCACCCCCCGGGGCACCCCTTTCATGGTTTTGCTAGACGCCTGACCCCCAACCCCCAGGAAAGGCATCATGGTCGGGTTGTTAAAATTTCCTAACCCGCAAAAACCGGGCCCAAAGGCTTTTCATGGTCGGGTGTAAATGGGAGGGTTCCTTTTCCGCACCACCACCCCAAAGGGCTTTTCCTTGGTCTGTGGTTTAGACGTCCTCCCGGGCACCCCCGGGCCCACAACATCATGGTCGGTGTGATAGCGCCCCCTGCCCGCACCCCCCGGGCCACAGGCCCCCAGGGTTTTGGTTGTAGAGCCTGGACCGCACCCCCAGGCACAGGCTTTTTTATGGTCGGGCATTGTTTGACGCCCTTTGGCCCGAAACCACCAGGCACAGGGCTTTCATGGTCGGGTGTGTTTAGAGTCCGGGCCGCACCCCCAGGCCTGGCCCTCATGGTCTTTGTAGAGGGCCTGCCCGCCCCACCGGGGCACAGGCATCAGGGTTTGGGTTCCCCTAAGAGTCCTAACCGCCCCCCCAAAAGGAAAAAGGTTTTTTTCTTGGTCTGTGTGTTTTTAAAGACTTTCCTAACCGCACCACCCCCCCAAGGGCTTCATGGTCTGTGTGATGACGCCCTAACCGCCCCAACCAGGCACGGATCATGGTCTGTGTGTTAAAGCTTTCCTTGACCGCACCCCCGGGAAAAGGCATAAGGGGTCTGTGAAAAGGAGGGGCCGGGCCCGCACCACCAGGCCCAGGCACATGGTTTTGAAATTCCCTAGCTTTCCGGGACCGCACCACCAGGCAAAAAGGCCCTTTCATGGTTTGTGGGGATGGGGAACCCCTGACCGCCCCCACCAGGCACAACATCATGGTTGTTGTGATAGAAGTCCTGCCCGCACCACCAGGACGGGGCTTTTCCCCAGGGTCTGTGGTGGGAAGGGGCCCCCTGCCCCCGAAACCCCCAAACCCCAGGCATCATGGTTGGTGTTTTTAGACTTTTCCGGGGCCCGGGCACCACCAGGCCACGGGGCTTTTTGGTTTTTGGGTTGGGCCCGCCTAAACCGCCCACCGGCCCCAGGCTTTTTGGTTTTTGGTGATGGGAAGTCCGGGCCCGCCACACCCCCCCCCCCCCCTTTTTTACACCCCCGCCCCCCCCCCCCCCCCCCAAAAACCCCCCCCCCCCCGCCCCCCCCCCCCCCCCCCCCCCCCCCCCCCCCCCCCCCCCCCCCCCCCCCCCCCCCCCCCCCCCCCACCCCCACCCCCCCCCCCCCCCCCCACCCCCCCCCCCCCCACCGGCCCACGGGGTTTTTCCTTGGTCTGGTGATGGGAAGGGCCCGGGACCGCAAAACCGGGGCAAAACTTCATGGTCTGTGTGTTTAGTCTTTGGGCCCCGCACCCCCAGGCCCCCGGGGCATCTTTGGTCTGTGTGATAGGAAGTCCGGGGACCGCACCCCCGGCACGGCATCATGGTCTTTTTTGCTAGCGTCCGGGACCGCACCCCCGGGCCCAACCGGCTCATGGTCTGTGTGAAAAGAGTCCTGACCGCCCACCAGGCACGGGGGCCCACCCATGGTCTACTGCTAGACAAAGGGGGGGACCGCACCACCGGAAAGGGTTTTTTTTTGGTCGGGTTGTTTAAAACGCCCAAAACCGCCCCCACCGGGGCACGGGGCTTCATGGTTTTTGTGATGGGACGTCCTAAACCGAAAACCAAACCGGGCCCACAAGCCCCATGGTCTGTGTGTTGGACTTTAAAAAACCGAAAACCAACCGGGGCAAAAAAGCTTCTTTGGTCTGTGTGTAGACTTTCCTAAAACCGCACCCCCGGGGCACGGCTTTTCCAGGGGTTGAATGCTAGACTTTCCCTTGGACCGCACCACCAGGCACAGGCATCATGGTCTGTGTGATAGACGTCCTGACCGCACCACCAGGCACAGGCATCATGGTCTGTGTGATAGACGTCCTGACCGCACCACCAGGCACAGGCATCATGGTCTGTGTGATAGACGTCCTGACCGCACCACCAGGAAACGGGGGCATTCAGGGGTTCTGTTTTGATAGACTTTTTTTGGCCCCCCCCCCCCCCCACCAATGCACAGGCATCATGGTCTGCATGTAGACGACCGGGCCCGCCCCCACCAGGCACAGGATAATGGTTGATGCTAGGGCCCTGACCCACCACCGGCAGGCATCATGGTCTGTGTGATAGACTTTCCGGGTCCCGCACCCCCCGGGGCCCAGCATCGGGTTTTGTGTGTTTGGGGAGGGTCCGGGCCCCGCACCACCAGGAAACGGGGGACTTCAGGGTTTCTGTGGGGTTTGGCGCCCAAAGCCCGCCCCAAACCAGGCAAAGGCATCAGGGTTTTCTGTGTGAAGACTTTCCTGCCCCGCCCCCACCAGGCAAAAGGTTTTTTCTTGGGTCTGTGTGATAGACTTTGGGACCCGGGAAACCACCAGGACGGGCCCAATCAGGGTCTGGTGATGGGACTTCGGGGACCGAAACCCCGGGGCACAGGTTTCAGGGTTTCTGAATGCTAGAGGGCCCCTGACCCCCACCACCGGGGCACAGTTTTTCATGGTCTGTTTTGTTTGGGGACGTTTTTTGACCGCCCCCCACCGGGGCCCCGACATCAGGGGCCCCTGTTTTTGTTTGGGAACGTCCGGGACCGCCCACCGGGCACAGGCACCCATGGTCGGTTGTTTAACGTCCTGGATTTGCACCACCGGGCCCCACAGGCATCATGGTCTGTGTGTTTGGGACGTCCGGGACCGCACCACCAGGCCCCAGGTACCCATGGTCTGGTGTGATAGACGCCCTGACCACACCCCCCAGGAAACAGGATCTTGATCGTGTGATAGAGCCCTAAATCCCCCCACCAGGAAAAAGGGGTTTTTTCATGGTCTGTGTAAATAAAACTTTCCTGCCCCCGCCCACCGGCACAGGGGAAATCAGGGTTTGCTTTCCCCTAGACAAAACCGGGACCGAAAACCACCGGCAAAAAGGCATCTTGGTATGCTTGTAGACGTCCTGACCGCACCACCGGGAAAAGGGGCTTTCTTTGGTCGGTGATAGGGGGGCCCGGGAAGAAACCCCACCGGCCACGGGACATAATGGTCTGTGTGTTGACGCCCTTTGGAACCGCACCCCGGGAACGGGAACATAATGGTCTGTTTTGATGACGTCCGGGAACCCCCAACCCCCAGGCACGGAAATTCATGGTCTGCATGCTGGGGACGTCCTGCCCGCACCCCCCAGGACGGGGCACCCAGGGTTTCTGTGTGATAGACTTTTCCTAAACCGCACCACCAGGACGGGGCTTTCAGGGTTTCGGGTGTGTTGGGACGCCCCTGACCCCCCACCACCGGGCCCACAGACTTTTGGGTCTGTGTGATAGACGTCCTGCCGCCCCAAACCGGCACTGGCCCCCCTTGGTTTGTTTTGATAGCGTCCGGGCCCCGCCCCAACCGGGGGCACGGGGCATTTTGGTTGTTTTGATAGACGCCTTTTTGGACGCAACCCCCCAAGGCAAGGTTTTTTTCTTTGGTTTCTGTGTGTAAGACGCCCCTAAACCCGCCCCACCAGGGCACGGGATCATGGTCTGTGTAATGGGGTTTCCAGACCGAAACCCCAGGCACGGGGCATTTTTGGGTCTGCATGCTGGGCTTTTCCTGACCCGCACCACCAGGCCCCAAGGATCATGGTTGTTGTTAGACGCCCGGGACCGAAACCCACCAGGCACGGGGCACCCCATGGTCGTTGTGAAGGGACGTCCTGACCGCACCACCAGGCACAGGCATCATGGTCTGTGTGATAGACGTCCTGACCGCCCCACCAGGCACAGGCATCATGGTCTGTGTGATAGACGTCCTGACCGCACCACCAGGCCCCGGTCTGGTCTGTTGTTAGACGCCCCTGACCGCACCACCGGGACGGGGCCT
>JAODAL010067351.1:0-17332 GCA_025379985.1 Phyllomedusa bahiana | reverse complement strand
TTGTCAGCAAAAAAAGGGGTGAGTCCAAGACTCAGGAACATAAAAGGGAATCACCTAAATCCTTCTGTTTTTGGTGGAACAAAACAACAAAATAAGATAGCTCCCTATACTTCTCCCCTTTTCATGAACCTTGAAAAAAATTTCCAACCCCTTTTTTGAAAACAAGAAGTTCCTCGAAGAAAAATGTCCTTAACTTTTTTTCCAAAACCACATCAAAGGGTTTTAGGTAATTTAGGGGGCCCCCCTTTTTTCCCTTAACCAATAATGTAGCATCATATAGGTTTCACTTTAGCTAGGTACCAGAAAAATGTTTTAGCTTTTGGAGTAAACGCGAAAAATCTGTCAACACACCAAAAACACAAGAAGCATAACAACAACCCAAATATACACCAATAACCTAAGACTACTTTGGGGTCCTGAATCCGGGAATGATGATAGTTCCCCCAAAGCCATGTCTTAACATCTTTAAACTGGGATTACTGACGAACTGAAGATTTTGAGCAAGCCTACATCCCAGAAATCGTGTTAGTTCTCCAAGATTTTTGGGAACAACCCCCTCCGGGTTTTCCTTCAAAACTGTGTGCACTTACCTGACAAATTGATGGGGGTTAAGGGCAAACATTAAATTTTGATCTTTTTTTCTCTTTTTTTCATTCACCCGCTTTTGTGACTTCTAAACAAAAAATTTATTAAACACTTCTATTTTAAAAAAACATTCTTACCTAAAACTGTTGCACATTACCTTATCCTAAATTCACTTTTTTTTAAAGGTTGCTATCCAAACATTTCGGCAAAGGTTTTTTTAAATTTAAAAAACAAAATTATAAATCTTAAAACTGCGTTTAAATATCCTTACATTAGTAATTACTATAATTTAACCCAGTAAGTGTAAAGGAGGTAAAAGTATAAAAAAGTGAATTATATTGTATATAGGGGAATATATGTTAAAAGTTCAAAGTACAGTGTAAGTGATATGGGAAATGTAAAGACTGCATATGTGCCCCAGTAGTTTTTGAAGTTTTAAACCCCTTGCGAGAGAAGGAGCCAGTCGCGGTTTAAACAGCCACAGGAAGAGACAAAGGTGGACAGAACTAGTACAAATTAAACGAAGACCCTGTCAGCTCTCAGGAGTTGTTGGTTCAGTTTTGGGTTTCGTATTTCATTTTTGAGCAGAAGTTTAAAGAGGAACCCCCTTCTTTAACCGGCAAAGACAGGGCAGGCGAAGCAAAAGAGAGCGCCCCCACTGAAACCCCTGAACTAGAGCGGGCACAGAAGGAGCTGAACAGTAAAGAGGAAAAGAAGAATAGAGACCAGCAATTGACACAGAGGAGAACAGACAACTCGAAAGAACAGGGGGGTATTTTGGGGTCTGCCAGAAGAGAAAGGAAACCAGAGGGACAGAGGGATTTCCCCTGAGTTCCAGGCCCCACCCTTGCACAGCTGGACGGGTTGAAACCAGAAGGGATTTTGCGAAAGTGTCAGGGGTCCAGAGGGGGGGTCTGAGATATGCGCAGAGACAGGTACCTTTCTGATTTTCTATTAAATTTCACAAAAAAAAAGTACCATGATAAACCTTCTTTTTTCCCGGGAGTAATTTGTTGTCTCTTATTGAGCAGGGTGCACACACTACCACCATCTGTAACACATGCCCGTGACAACCACTAAAGGGTGGATCCACTGGATCACCGCAAGCGCGCTGTAACCCCCTAAATGGCAAGTCAAAGGGGGCGTCTGGGGGGCCTTCTGGTTCTCATCAGGGGCCCCGCAAGTGGGGTTGGGTTGCTGTGACAAAAACCCTTCAGGTCCCTATCCCTGACACGACTTACTTGTGGTGGCAGCCGAGGTGTAGTGCAGAACAAAATCGTAGAACAGACTTGTGGTTGGGGACCAGGCAGGCTGCAGAAAGAACGTGGTCAGGGAAGGGGGGAAAAGGGTCAACCCAACGGAAAAGGACAGACCGGGTAGCAGGGGAGGTGGCCAGAAGATATAGGATCAGTGTCTGACAATTAGCCAATTACCATTGTGCTGGCCCCTAAATTTTCTGGCCGGCACACCCCAGATGGGGAATGTACACACCGGCTCACAAGGGGGAAAAGGGGGCAAACAGGCAAAACCTTATAAAATTCGAGCACGTTCTCAGTCTGACATGTGGACCACGGCCCACCGCCCCCACAGCATACAGGGAGGGAACCTGATTTTTCCTAGGGCCAATGAGGACTGTGGGGCTCTCGTGAACACCATCTCAAATCACCATCATCCCCAATAATCACCTTCTAAAAACCTGCGGGTTTCTCACATAAGATGTCCAGTTTCAGTTGTATAAAAGTACATAATGATGATGGTTTATAAGATGAATGTAAGTAATAATTTCAATTTTGGTTTAAATGAGAATATGTAAACAGAGAGAAGAGACAAAATAAACTGCAAATGCCATTTTATTAAAATTAATAAAAAATTCCTTGATCTCCCATCTATTATTCCTGGTTGGTAAAACATTTTTGTTAAATTTTTAAAGCTTCAGTTTGTGAATTATGGCTTTTGTTTTCGGGCTCACAAACACCGTCCAACATTAAACACAATGGGGGGCAGGTTACAGAATAATCCCCACTTCGTGCAGAAAGCTTATAGCTCTGATTTCCCCAATAACTTAAAATACATTAATAATACGCTTTTTAAAACAACAGGTTATAAAGGTTAATTGATGTAGAATAATATCATTACCCGACTCGCACAATTTTAATATTGCATGGGAAAGACTTTGCTTCTTGCTATGCATTTCCAAAGCAAAAATTTTGTTTATGCAAGTAGGGTTTTGGTTTTTAAAATTTTTCCCCAAAAAGAAATACAATTTCCTAGAAAGGTGTATGTAATATTTAATGCTTAGCTATTAATATCCACTTTAATGTAGAAAGAGTTGAAAACAGCAATAAATAATGCAAATTCAAATCTTTTTCTAATAAACTGTCAGAGCTGTAATAGAAGCATTTGGAATCGTGCCCTGGTATCCCATTATACAAATATTAAAATGTCCTAACTAATCATCAAATATAGGTCTAAAGGGCACTAAGCCAGAATAGAAAAACTATGGGGGAAACTCCTAGGCCCAATGCAAAAATGGGCCATTTAAAATATTGACAGAAAGATCACAATGAAAACTGAAACATACCACACACCTTAATGAATACAAATATACAAAAGCTTCATTGAGAACACATAGTTTAAAAAATATTTAAAAACGCCCCCGGGGCCACACATAAGTCAAATACCTTATACATCAAGGGCAACATGTCCCATTAGGGCTGCACCATTGAATTACTGTAGTTTTAACCAAAAAACTGTTGACTCCCTATTCTCTACATAAATGAACTGTAGTACACCAAAACTAGGTGCATTATACAACAGACACAACACATTTGAATGTGCCTAAAGTAGGTGCATCAAATATGCTAGCAATGATATGATATGTGCCTAGATTAGGCGTATCAATTATACTATGCAACGTATACCAAACGCCAGATTTTTGAAAGGTTCATTAATTCAGGCGCATTATACACTCACTTAATGCACCATAAACCTGCTGTGGAGGCGCCTCTCTTTTGACATGTCGCCCCAAGTGGTTACATATAAAACTCAATGTAGATTATGTAATTGGAACCTGGCACCCAAACGCTACAAGGCAGCAGTGCTAACCACTAAGCCACTATACTGCTTATTCAGTGAGATACAATATCCATAAGAATCAAAAGCTATCCTGAAAGTTAGAATGATTAGTCAAATACTAGATAGAATCACGAATTACATTATTCAAAAGAATAAAAAGGAAAATATCTACTATTTCACCAACGAAAGAAATGGAGGCATGACCCTGCTACATTGTCATTTATAGTAGTAGCATGTTCTTTTAGCAGAAGAGCCTGTGGACCCCTCTGGTGCCTGGACCGTGGTGTGACTGCTTCTGTGGAGAGGAGGACAATGACAGCACCAGAAGATTATAATTTGGGTTTATGCAGTGACAAATACAAACAGGTTTCATATACATTCAGATACTGGAAAAACAGCAAATAAAATGCAACTTAGCTATACTCATACAAAAACAGACATGTTTAAATCCACCTAAGATTTCTGATTCAAATATTGAACAAATATATTTAATAAGCCCAAAACCCTCCACTTTAACATCTACAGAATACATAAAATATGCAAGCATTAATCTAATATATCAATAACAGCTGTCCACAAATCAGCAAAGTGCCAAAACCCTACTCTCAGCTCTGCCCTCTGCAAAGCTTTCCGTAGCGGTAGAATGGCAAATAAATCACATAGCTACTGAGTTAATAATAAACCTGTGATAAATACTATTTTGGTAGCAGACAAGCATGTTGATAGAACAGGATTGCCACTCACCAACACTAGGACCATAGCAGAGCAGAATACAGGGATAATTATATATTACACACTCATGACTTTAAATAAATTATGTACTTGAAGAAGTTCTGCCCAAATTGATCCAAAGCTTTATGGACTCTTTAAGCCTACAGATTAGAGCCCTACACAATGAAAAGATTTAATTTTATTTACTTCAAAACCTCATTTGTCCTCCACTCTTAGGCCCTCTCTGGTTACAATGTCATGCTCTGGTAGTAGACTAAAGCTATATATGTCTATATGAAGGAACATCTGAACGGTCACTAATATTCACTGTACTATGCAATAGTAAAGTCAGCCATTAAAACCTGGGACTATGCTGGGGGTAGCAACCTTGGCACTTTCTGCAATGAAGTCCCTGTAAAAGGGTGAATACCAATGGCCTCTACTTGGTATAGCCCTACTGCTGTAGAGTAAACCTTGTGAAAAAAGTGATGTTCCCAGGTCTCAGTATAAAATGTTTGACAAAGTCTTCAAACTGTCACCCATTTGTAGAATTGGCCTCTTATGAGAGACCTTTCTTGACTCTATAAGGTTCTATGGCATCGTTGTTGGCAAAAAGGGTAAAAATGGGGCGTTAAGAAAAGCGTGCACAAGCTCCGTAGAGACTCTGTGGTGACCTCCCTAAATGTACCAGAAAGAGACATGAGACTGAAAAATGCACAATATTGTAAACATAAGCACTTACATTGTTTTTCAACATTGCTAGGGATTGTCAACATGGTAAAATGTGTGAAATTCCTCCTAGAAAGCCAGATGAGGCTATCATGGGAAATCCTGTAAGAAGAGGTTATTGGTGTGGATGTGGCCACGTGACTATGTGGTGAGCTTGCATAAGACTGGTGGATTTTCTGACATGTGATTGTTGTGCTAGGGTTAAGTGACAAGAGCATGAGTGTTCCTGGCCTGAGTGTGCGAGGAACATCTACTGACCCTATAGTGTGAGAGACATCAGAGTGTGGTGCTAGGCCGCAAGTATGAGACAAAGACAACTTGCCTCAAGCTGCAGAGAGAAATGATGAGCTCTGCCTTGTCAGACTACTGACTAGATATAATGATCAGTGAGCAATTCCCACTAAAGACTGAGAAAGTGTCCTCTTGAAAGAGACAAGAATAAGGACAGCAATAGTATACCTACTGACAAATAGTCTCGAGTGAGCGCTCATGGCACAGGAGGTGAGTAGAAACTGAGAGTGAGAACAGCAGGGAAAGAGACAGCTTAGAGGCCAGATAAACTCCTGCTTCAAGAGCTGGAACTTCAAGTGCACAAGTGCAGAGTCTGTATATGATCCCTTAGTACAAGACTTCTCCCATGCTTCCTGAAAACTCAGAAACTCAGTACCTTAACACATTAGACTCTACTAGTTTCAAAACAACCTGACAAACCATCTCTTCAGGATAGCCTACAATTTAGAATAACCTTGCTGCCCCTACCCCAGTCCACAAACATGTCTGCCACTCACCTTCTGTCTCAATCTTCTTTCCTTGAAGATTGTAAGCCTTTGCAGGCAAGGTCCTCTCTCTCTGTACCAGTTGTTAGTCATTTAGGGTTGCCATTGGTCTTATGTTATGTATGTAAACTACGGTTTAAAATAAATAATAATAATACAATATGGACATAACCATATAAGAACCGCCAACCACAACTGTTATAGCTTTCCACAGGATTTTAATCCACATTGTCACTTAGAATGTTGTAATGGTCTATTGTTTAAAGGTTGATCCGGTTACTCTCCCAGGCAGAGGTGCTGCCCCAAAAAGGGCACCCCCACTATAAAGAGGCTAACCCTACTGGTCCTTGCAATACTACATCAGTGTAAAAAATATGTAATGGAATCCAGTGGAAAGCAATTGGAAAGTATTCCTGGTAATCTTATGGAGAAGAAAATGAAATGAAAATAAGTGGGGAAAAAAAGAAGCACATATACCTTCTTTACCTTCTTCATTTGGTCCGTGGGAATGGAAGTCTTATATTATACTACTCTACATTTATATAACAATAGTAATTACAATGAGGGTTTACAGATATTTTAAATTAACAGCATAGTGTTCTTGCTTACTCACAACTGCTTTAAATTTGATATGTATTTCTTGCAATTAATTGGGGCCCCGATGGGAGCCATAGCTTCACCCTCCATCGTAAATCTTTTTTTGGCTCGGTGGGAGCACCATGATGTTTTCAGTGAGAATAATCCATACATTGGTGACATCATATGGTATGGGCGCTACATTGACTACCTCTTGCTGGTCTGGGGTCCCAATGTAGCGTCTATATAGATGTTTAAACAATATATCAATAGAAATGCTAAATGTAAAAGTCCGAGGTGATGTGGAAATTATATCTCTTTTCTGCAAACCTAATTCAGGTAATACTATTCTGAAGGTGAATAGTTGTCACTCACCTAAAACCATTGCGGCCATTCCAACAGAGAAATATATGAGGGCTCGGAGGGCGTGTTCTCTAGATTTAGATTTTTTACAAGAACAGAAAGAGATTGATAACAAGACTGCGGGTACATGGAGGAGGTATTAAAGATAGCTAAAGCGAAAGTTAAAAATACCACACAATTGGGACTCTTAAAAAAAAAAGGTTAAAAAAGATAGGAGTAGAATACTTTTTCTACTAAATATAGTGAAAACTTTAGTGACATAAAAAGATCTTTCATAGGAATCTTCGTCTTCTAAGACAAGACCCTATTTTAGCTGGATTGGTAGATGAAGGTATACTGTGCGTCCCTAAACATGGGAGAACCATAGGTAATGTAGTATTGCCTAGCATCTTTAAAACTCTCCAAAAAAAGTCCTCATGTATGGTTCACACAAAAAGTTTTTTTTTCATATGGGGGTGCCAGGTGCAAAGTCTGTCGTTATACCAATAGAACTACACATTTTTCAGATAGTGAAGATGTTAAGGGCATGTTCACACTGCGTTTTTGGTTTCGATTTTGGATCCAAAAATCGCTTCCAAAAAAGTAGCCTCAATCAGATCCAACATGTATCCAATATGCAGCTGCGTGTTTGGATGTGTGTTGGATGCAGCAGGATCGCTGCATCTTTCAGACTAAGAATTGACATGTCAATTCTTGGAACGGATCCAAAAGACGCAATGTAACACGCATCGGCGATCACTAGTCTGAACGCCGATATGTGTTTTACATTGCGAGCATTGTAAAACACACTTCTCATTGTTAGAGGCGTGTTTGGGTCCAGCTAGATGGATCCAAACACGCATCTAAAAGCATATGTTCACACAGACCCAACACGCCGTGTGTACATACCCTAAGAGTTATCCTATTAAAACTTTTATTAACAGTGATCATGTAGTTTATGTTATACTTAGTGTTGAGTGATTATAATCGACAAAGTTGAAATCGGCACGGTTTTTATGTTGATCGGAAATTTCCAATCACTCGAGAATTTAGGTGAGAATCTACGCATAATCTATTACTATCGCGCCATTTTTGGCGCTTCTTGTCATTTGGGCGGCAAGCAAATCAGCTTAGAGAATAGAGCAGGGTGAGCTGGGTGTGCGACGTCATGACTGTAATGTGTATGGTTGTCATTGGCTTGAAAAATCACATGACCTCGTTTTACATAGTACAGCCCTTCCTGTTCAGCATCAGTGTGTCAGTGTGTCTCATAAGAGCAGGACGTGTGTTAGCTTTCTCCTCAATACAGTTCAGCGACACAGTTCTCTTTGTTCACACAGACAACTATGCTTTTAGCTGTGAACATAGGTAGCTTAAAGAATTTCAGTTTATTTTTTGGTTTGGCTGGGACTTTTAAAGAAGAAACTAGCGCTGTACAGCCAGGGGTTTGGGGGAGGGTTGCGTCCCACGACAGACGGGAAGGCAGGCTTTTGAAAGAGGGGTGTATATTGTGCAGCCAGACCCCTTTAAAACCTGCATTGAAAGGGCCCTTTTTTTTTCCGTTTTGGGTCAGTTTTTGGTGAATTAGTCCCTTGCTTTTTGTGCGGGCCCTTTTTGTTAAAAGGGGCCCCCCCTTTTACTTACATTAGGTACAAAAAACTTTTTTAGTCACTGCAGGTGTTTTTATAGGTGCAAAAACCCAATTTTTTTTATCCGTAAAACGATTTTTTTTTTGGTTTTTTTTCACCTTTTTGCAGCCCATTTTTTATTAAAAAGCCCCACCTTGTCCCTTATATTAGGTTTAAAAAAATTTTTTCTATTTCATTGCGGTGTATTTTAATAGGTGAAAAAACCCAAATTTTATTATCCTTTACAAAAATTTAATTGGGTTTTTTTTCATTTTGGGCGCAGGCCTTTTTTTTTCCAAAGACCCACTTGAAATTAATTAGGATAAAAAAAAATTTTGCTAGAAATTTTGCTGTTGTATTTCATAGGTGCAAAAACCCCACCTTTTATTATAAGTACAAAATTTAATTGGGGTTTTTTTATTTTGGGCGGGCCCAATTTTTTTTTCAAAGACCCCCCTTGTTTTTAAAATTTTGGGACCCAAAAAATTTTGCTAGTAATTTGTTGTTTTTCATGGTTTGCAAAAAACCCCCTTTTATTACCGGGTATGCCCATTTAAATAGCTGTATTGCCTTTGGTTCCCCCCATTTTTTTCCCCAAATAGTAACCTTGTAAAAAAATTTTTGGATACAAAAAATTTGTATTTACTGTTTGGTATTTTTGCATTGGTGCAAAAAAAAAATCATTTGTTACCCGTTTTAATTTTTAAAAATTGGCTTGAAATTTGACTTTGGTCCCGGCCCTAGTTTTTTTCAAATAGCTACATTGTCCCGAAAATTTTGTGAAAAATGTTTTGTTTGTCATTGCGGGCAAAAAAACCTTTACTTTTTTTTTTTAAAAAACCTTTGTATTTTTTAAATAGTTTTATTGCGCCCCTTGAATCTAATTTTTTGGCGCAGAAAGCGCATTTGGGTTTTGTATTTTGTTAAAAAATTTACCCAAATTTCCCCCTAGTCCTACGGGGAATTTGGGAAAAATTTCCCTGGGACGGGAAGGGAAAGAAACACTTTTTGATTTTTTTCTTACGGTTTTTTCCCCCAGCCCACATTTCAAGGTTTTTTGTAAAAAACCAATTCAGTTTCTAACCCTATTTGGGGCAAAGGGAAAATTAGGGGGATTTAAGAATTGTTTGTGATTTCCCCTCTTTCAAAAAGAGATTTTTTCCCAAAAAACTTTTCCATCCCTTCAAAAAAAATTTTTCTTTCTAAACCCATGGGCAAAATTAAAGGTAGTAAAGGAGGAAAAGGGAGGGGGTTGTAGGAATAAAAGGTTTAGAGGAAACGAGAAAAGGTGCTCCATCAGTGCGGGCCCCCGAAAAACACGAAAGGGCCAGAGTTTTTTTCGCCCGGTTGCAGGAAACCGTCGGGCCCTGTAACCCCTTTGGGTCGGGCCCTGTGAATCTCGGGTAATAAACCGCGTGGGCCAAATCTGTTTTCAGGGGTTTAAATGAAACCTGTTTCAAGTGTTTTCCCTCTGTCCCCCCCAGTCACGGCCACAAATTTTTGGGCCCATCATTTAATCGCCCCAAGCACCCGCCCAAACATGAACGAAGACAGCCCAATTGGCCCAACTCGTGTTACCCCCCCCCATATTTTTGGAAAATCCATTTTCTGAAAAACCTCTTAAAGACAAAATGCAAGTTGGGGTCAAAAGACATTTCCAAAGATAAGGGGCCCCAAAGAGGATGTTTTTTGCCCTTTTTGCGCCCAATCGCGACCCCCATAGAGGAGGGGGAAGGGAAAGGGCCGGTCAATCAGAAAAAAAACCCTTTGGGCAGTCGGCAACCCCCTTTGCGTCCCTCTTGCTTGTACCCAAGTCCGGGATGCAAAAGGGGTCAGGACGACGAAGTCACCTGTTTTGGGTTGATGATGAGGAGACATTGCGGATAAAAGGGGTTTTTCGGGCGAATTTGTTTTGCGAGCGTTCATCATGGACGGGAAAAAAGACGAGGGGGTAGATTTCAGTACGGCTCCCGCCTCAAAAAGGGAGGGGCGGTCGCACTTTTTCTGCTGAGATGTTTTCGCCCCCCCAACGTTTCAGCGGGAAACACGCTCCTCCCCTTATCCGCCTTTCAAATTTAAGGGTTTCCAGGACCTTCAAGCCTGGGCCTTTTTTCGGGCAACCCTCTGATTCACCCACCCCATTTTTCATATGCCCCCTTTACCATAAAGTTCGGTAGAGGCAAAAATTCTTAGGTGTTTAACCACCCCCCAACAGTTTTTCACATCCCAGCGAATGAAATTGGGGGTTGAAATTGGAGGGAAAACAATTTTGGAAAAAACCCCAAAACCAAGGGGGTTTTTCCAAAACCACTGTCACACCTTGTCCCCGCCCCCTTCTCCAAAGCGTTCTCTCAGAGTTGATCGGGTTCCCCTAAGTTTTTTTTCGCCTTCCCCCCGTCGCCGGTACCCCAGCAAAAACAGGGGCCCCATCCTACCCATTCCCCCACCCACCAGTTTTGAGACCCTGCACATTTAAAGGGGCCAGTCTAGCAGAAAGCTTTTTTCTACCGGTTTTTGGGAGCAAAAGATAAACTTAAAAAAAAACCCATCCCAAAGTAAAAAAGCCTAAATGGGGCATTGCCAGGCTTTTGGCCTTGGAAATATTGCCTTTCGTTTGGTGGACACAGATGGGTTAGGAAAAGTTTGGCCCCTTTCCTGTCCCCAATACCCGATGCCGAGCAGGCATTTTTTTCCCAAAAAAAGCCCTCCCCGGGCCCTGGCCCGCCCCGGTCATTAAAAAATTTAAGGCGTTTTTTTGCTCTGGTCCCGCAAAGTCCATCTGACCCCGAACACATGGGGCTAGTAAGCACAGGGCCCGGGCCCCTATATCTCTGTGACGTAATGGGGGAGCTGGTGGATGGGCTCTTGGGGGTGACTGTGGCTCTCAGGCGGCGCCCTGCCTCTTTTAAAACCCCAGGGGGGGTGCAGGGTTCTTTCCCCCAAAAAATCCTTGGTGGCATCACCCTGGGCCCCGAGAATCCAGGGGCCCTGTTGAAATTAATTGTCTTGGAGACCGTCAACAACAGGGCGGAAACTTTTGGACGGCTTCCGCTCCCAATTTTTTTGAGCGCTGGGGTGGGTGAACAAGGGAAATTTTTGTAAAACCAAAGGGGGTTTTGCGTTTAAAGGTCGAAAATCTGCTGGCCCTCCTTAAGGGTCGGGAGGTGGGCAAAATCCCTTGCTGGCAAACGTCATGAAAAATTGGTCCAAAAAATTTTTTAAACGCTTTCCCCCGGGTCTGGATGCCCTGCTGAGAAAAGGCCCAGGTTTTGAGGGTCGCACTTCCGCCGTTTTTTTTCCTTTTTTCCCCCCCTTCGTACCGCCTGACTGCGTTGCAGCGTTAGCTCGGTTTCCCCCTCAACGTCTCAATGTTGACGTGGGGAAACGCTGGAACTCCACCCCCACATGCTTTTCCAAAACGATTGTGGCGCAGCGCAAGCCCTTTTAAAAGTTTCAAAATGAAAACATGGCCTGACAAGCCGCGGTGCCGACCTGGGGTGTTTAGCCACCGGAAATTTGGGGGCGGTGGAAAAAATTTTGCCCATCCTTGCCCCGTTTTGAAAAAGCCACCAAAAAGTTTAGTGCGGACCAAAGCCCTTGCAGCATGGGCTTGTGGTTTATTTTTTGTTCTGGGGAAAGATCGTTGGACACTCTGAAAAAATCAGGTCCAAAAAAAGCGACGGAGGAGGTGAAGGACAAGTGCGGCATTTGGGGCCTTTTTTTTTTTTTTTCTTTCCCTCAAATCAGAAGGCCCGGGCAGTTTTACAATTTTTTTCGGTCTTCATTAGGCCCGTGGTTCCGGGTCCAGGGCTTGTGCAAGGAGGCGCCTTTAGCTTCAGGGGGCATCATTAGGCAAATTTAGGGGCTGTGTTGAAAAACCCTGCCGGAAAGGGGGGAAAGGAGGGGGGGGAGGAGGTTTTCCGGGCAAACCCGGGGTTTCCCCCGTCCCCGCCTTGGAAAAAGGTTGGCGGGGAATTTGAGGGGGGTGGAGGAAAGAGGGGAAAAATCAGTTTGTTGTGCCCTCGACCCCAGAGGCTTGGGAAATCGGGGTCCATCTTCACAAAGGGGTGCTTGGATGGGGCCCTTTTTCCCCCAACAAAGATCCTCGCATTAAAGGGAAACCAAAAAGAAAAAACAGTTACGGGTGGCCACCTTCCTGGATCCCTTTTGGGACAAAAACAAAACTCAGCCCTTTTTTTTCACCCACCCAAATTTGAGAGGTTAAAAATGCAGGAAAAAGGAGACCTTGCTGATTTTTCAACTGGAGACATCTGTTTTTTTTGCTTCACCCTTCTTTCCAAAAAGTTTACGGGGGAACAAAGCTCGGCGAAAGTGACGCAATTTTGAATTTCCCAAATTGCCGTTTTGCGGCAAATAGCGCAGGCATTGTGGCAGGGAAACCTAATGGGGGGAAACCTTTTGGGGAATTTTTTAAATTTTCCCCCTCACCAAAAACATGTAATGAGGGCACTTTCAACCCCACAGAACCCGCTTTTAAAATCTGGGCAGACTTTTCTTTCGTCTAAAAACCATTTTTTTTGGGGTGTTGGGGTTTGGACCTAATTGACTTTGGGTATTCAAAAAAGGGATGAATGGCCCCAGCTCGCTCGCCCCTTTTATAGAGGTTTTTGTCCTGCCCAGCGCCCGCGTCATTTTTTGGCGGGGCCCTTTAGGGACAAACGGAGGATTCCCTTTCAGACAAAACTCATCCCGGGTTTCCCCCAGATTTAAAGCGATATTTGATTTTTATCAAGTTTTATCTGGCATGGATCTTGATGATTGTTGTGGCCCCCAATTTTCCGGGGTTTACCGAAATTTGTTTTCCGGGGTTTTACTTCAAAATTTTCCCCTTCCAAAAGAAAAAGTTCTTCTTTAAAACTTTTTTTTTTTTTTAAATTTATCTTTTTTTACTGCAATTTTTTTTTCAGTTCCAAAAAGGGGTTTAAATTTTTTGGTTTTGGGGGTGGGAGGGCTGTAAAAAATACCAAGGTTTCATGAAAAAACCGGGATTCCCATTTATTTACTTTTTCTTTTGAATTTTTTTCATTGTCAATGGTTTTTTTCGGTCATGTTTTCTGTGGGGATAAACAATTTAAACATGGGCCCTTTGGGGAACCCGGGAAATGTGGGGGTTTTTAGGTTTGGGTTTTTTTCCCTCACAATTTTTTTAAAAGTGGTGAGAAGTCATTTTTATAAATTTTTGGGGGTCATGTTTCTGTGAGGGTACAGCTTTTAATCAAGGTTTCCCTTTTGGGAACAGAAAAGTGGCCCTTTTTGGGGGCATTTCTCCCCCACCAATTTTTAAAAAGTGGCTGAGAAGTCATTTTTTAAAAATTTTTTTTGGGGGTTTATTGGGTGTCTTTGGAAAAGCAGCAAAAACTACAGGTCCCATTTTAAAAAAATGTGGTTTTTTAAAAAGACATTTGTTCTTCACAATTTTTTTTTTTTTTTTTCAAAAGTGGCTCAAGGGGCTTTTTTTGAATTTTTGGGGGGCTGTTGCTGTTTAAAAGCAGCTTTTACTACAGGTCCCTTTTTTTTAAAAAAATGTGGTTTTAACAGAAAATTTGGGTTTCCAATTTTCAAGAGGGCTCAAGGGTATGTTTTTAATTTTTGGGGGGAAAGTTTTCTGTGAAATGAAAATTAATACCCCCAGGTTTTATTCTAAAAAATGTTGTTTCTAACGACATTTGTTCTTCAAATTGTCCAAAAGTTTTCCCAAGGGGGCTTTTTTTGAATATTTGGGGGGGATGTTGTGTTTAAATGCAGTTTTACTTTCCGGTCCTATTTTTAAAAAAATTTTGGTTTTAACAGGGAAAATTTTTTCCCTTTACAATTTTTCAAGAGTGGGTCAAGGATGTTTGGTTTTTTTTTGTCAAAACAGGAAAAATTTTTAAGGGCACTGTTAATGGACAAATATTGGGAAAAATGACTTTTTTTTGCAAGATTCCTTTTTAACCCTAGCTAGCAATCCCTGTTGGGAGACAAAACCCCTTTTTAAAACCCAATTTAAAAAAAAAAAGAACAAAGCCCCCCGGGGGGATTCCCTCCTATTTTTTAAAAAATGTGTTTTCTAGAAATTTTAAAATATTTTAAAAAATTTTCATGTACCAAAATTTGCTGATAAAAAATTTCCCCTTTAATTTTTCCCAAAGGGGGGTTCAGGGAAAACCCTTTAAAAGAGTAAAGGTTTAATTTCAGAGGTCATGGTGTATGGAGCATATTCGCCACCCAAAGAACAAGGGGACAATTTCCCCCCAACCTTGAGTAAAAAAAAGGGAAAAAAAAGGGAGAAAAAGGGCCCCTGGGGGGGAAAAAGAAAACGGTCAACCCCCCGCATTTTAAATGAAGTCCAATTTTGGGCCGCATCATACGGGAGGGGGAAAACGCTCTGGGGAGGCAGAAATTTTTTCAAGCGTTTCCCCGGTTTTTTGACTGTTTTAAATGTGAAAGGGGGGTTGAGCTACACTTGCTTCCGCGCTCTGCTTTTGCACGGGCCCGTTTTCGATGCTGCTTTTTTTAAGGGATTTTTTTTCCGGTTAATTGGATGACATTCGCCTGCCTGGGCTTTTCACCCCCACCCACTGTAACTTGGGCCCCGCTAGGGTTAAACCCTGCGTGTTAAAAAGATGACGGACGCCCGCCCTTGGCTCCCCCACACCCCCTGTAAATCCCGCCCTGCCAGCGGAAAATGCGTGATTTCCCGTTTACAGCCTCACCCGCCTTGATTTAGTAATTTTTCCCGAATGTAGGGGTTTTTAAAAGGCCTCGTTGACCCACTGGGGCATCTGTTTTGTTTGCTTCACATTCTAATGTTTACCCGGGGGAAAATGTCACCCGTAGAATGGAAGTAGTCTTGCAGCAGCAGTAATGGAAAAAGAGTTTTTTTTTTAAATAGTTTATTTGTTTATAGATACTTTTCTGCTGATGCCCTAAAAAAGGGGCCTGTGCGGTTTTGGGGGCATGCTTCAGTACAAAGGGCAGGATAGGGCAATGTCCCGTTTAAATGAAAAGGTGGGTTTTTAAAACCCCCTTTTTTCCGGCAAATTTTTAAAACTGGGGGTTCCTTTCAAAGGTTTTTGGGGCTCATTGGGTGTGGCCAGGACAGGTATAGTCAATGTCCAGTTTAAAAAAAAAAAAAAAAAATGGTGGTGGAAAGGGAAATCCTTTTTTTTTGGCAGTTTTTTAAAACTGGGGGGCATGCAGGGGTTTTGGGGGTAATGCTGGTTTGGCCCCCGGAAAGGTATGCCAAAAAACCAGTTCAAAAAAAAAATGGTGGTTCAAAAACTCCTTTTTCCGGGGATTTTTTTATCTGGGGGGATGAAGGGGTTGGGGGTTTTTGCTGTGAAACCCCGGACAGGGGGGGAAATCTATGTCCAGTGAAACTATAAATGGTGGTTGAAAGACTCCCTTTTTTCCGGCAAAATTTTTAAACTGTGGGTCAGACAGGTTTAATGGTCATACTGTGGTTTAAAAACAGGTTTTAGGTTTAATGTCCAGTTAAACTAAAAGGGGGGTTTAAAGGGCTCCCTTTTTTCCCGGCCCTTTTTAATTGTGGGGGTCATTTCAGGTTTGGGGGGCATGCTGGGGGGGCCCAGGGCAGGGAAAAAGTAAATGTCCAGGTTTAAACTAAAAGGTGGTTGAAAAAGGGCTCCCTTTTTTTGGCCCAAATTTTTTAAACTGTTTGGGTTTTAAAAGGGTTTTGGGGGGCATTTCTGCGGTACAGGCATGTTTTAGTCAAAGTCCGTTTTAAATAAAATTTGGGGGAAGGAAAGAAATTTCCCTTTTTTTGGCAATTTTTTTTTCTGTGGGTCGAAAAAGGTTTAATGGTCTACTGCGGTCCAGGGGCAGATATATTCAAAAATCCGTTCAATAAAAAAGGGGGGTTGGAAAAACTCTTTTTCCGGGACTTTTTAATCTTTTTGGGTCGGGGCAGGTTTTTTAAAGGGGCATTTTGGGGGTTCCAGACAGGGGATAGTCAATGTCCAGTTCAACAAAAAATGGTTCAAATAAGATCCTTCTGGCCTTTTTAATTTGTGGGTATGCATTTTTAAAGGGGCAGGCTTGGTACAAGACGGGGTAGGAATGGTGTGGTTTTTTTTTCTGTAAACTTTTAAAACCGAAGTGTGTTTAAGATGTGCAGATCCAGTTTACTTTTTGGTGGATTTTAATTCCCAGCTTCCCCGGGCCCTTTTTTGGGTGTAAGAAGAAGGGTTGTTCCTCTCCTTTGTTTTAAGGTCATGTCGAAAAATCTATTACCACTATCGGATTGGCAGAAAAATAACGATATGCCCCCCTGATAATAGTCAACGAAATCCTATCTTAGTTTAATCTGTAACTGTAAAAGTTTAGCAGGTAGTATTTGAAAAAATTAAAAAAACCCTGCAATTACGGGCTAAAAAATAAATTTTGTTTGGTGGGGGTTAAAATTTTTTTGGGGGGCTGTTGCCCAGGAAATTTCATTTTTTTGGGGTAAAATGAGGGGGGGAGGGTTGGGGGCAAAGGCCTGAGCCCCTTTAGGTGTTTAGCCTGGGGGGGGGGGGGGGGGTTTTGTAGGGTTCGTGGCGCACTGCTGCTTCTCCTTTCCCAAATGTTTATATTGGCAGGAAATTGCAATTTTCGAGAGGGGGCCGCCCCCTCAGACTTCTGGTTGAACGTTTTTAAAGCCCAGCCGGAGTTTATGTCAGGACAGGAGGAGGGGGGGGGGCGCTCTCAGATGGCCCTGCAAAACAGGGAAACTGTGTTGCTGTTCCCCGCTATGACTCCCCCCTCCCCTATGGCTTTTGAACACCTACTGGATTGGGATGGTGCTAGGGGCATTGTCTGTTTGTGTTATGTTAGGAACAAGGGGGATGTGTGTTTCTGGTTTTGGGGTGTAATTTTTGGCTTTGAGTGTTATGGGTCATGCGTTTA
>JAODAL010067350.1:0-17332 GCA_025379985.1 Phyllomedusa bahiana | reverse complement strand
GGGGTGGGATGGATGGATGGATGGATAACATGTGAGAAAAACTGTGTGGATTGGATTGTGTGATATAACTGTGTGGAGGGGAGGGATATGTGTTAGTATATACTATGTGGAGGGTTGGGCCCATGTGGGGATTTTTTCTGTGTGGAGGGGATGGATATGTGTGAGGTTATACGTTTTGGGGGAAGGGTGGGGGCCGGCTGCCCCATAGGCAAAGGGGGCTTTTGGGCCCGGCGGGCCGCAAAGGGCCCCCGGGGCCCGCAGGGCCCCCCCGGATCCCCCCCGGGGAGGACGGTGTTCCCCCCCCCGGGGGGGCCCCCGAGTGGGGGTCTTTGGGCCCCTAGGGGGGGCCGCAATGGTCGCATCAGCTGCCTTTAATACCCCTGCCCTGGCTATAAAATTTGGCCCCCCCCCGTGGCTGCCTATAATCCCCCAAACCCTGGCTATAAAATTGCCCCTCCCGTGGTTTTCCCCTATAAAAAGCCCTGCCCGGGGCTATATATGCCCTGCCCTGGCTATAAAATTTCCCCTGCCCTCAAATATACGCCCCCCCTTTTGGGCTGTTTAAATTCCCCCTGCCCTGGCTGCCTATACTCCCCCTTTCCCGGCTATAAAACTCCCCCTTTCCCCCTAGTCCCCTTTTCGGGCCCTGCCCTGGCTATATACTGCCCGGGCCCGGGGCTGCCTTTTCCCTGCCCCTCCCCCGGGGTATTTTATGCCCCTCCCCATATACTCGCCCCTGCCCTATACTGCCCCTGCTTGCCCGGGCTTTTTAAAACGGGCCCCCCCCTGCCCGGCTATAATTTCCCCCTGCCTGGCTTTATAACCTTATATACAGCCCCTGCCTGGCTGGTTTATTTACTCCCCCTGTTGGCTGCCTATACTCCCCCTTTGCCCTGGCTATATACGCCCCCTGCCCTAGCTGCCTATATGCCCCTCCCCCAATGGTATAAAACTGCCCCTCCCCTTTAGCTGCCTTTACGGGCCCAGCCCTGGCTTTTAAAAGCCCCCGCCCTGGCTATATACGGGCCCCCTGCCCTGGGCTGCCTAAACTGGCCCTGCCCCTGGTTATATACTGCCCCTGCCCGGGCCTATACACGCCCCTGCCCTTCTGCCTATACTGCCCTCCCCTGGCTTTACTGCCCCTCCCCTTTCCCCCTGGCTAAAAATGCCCCTCCCCTTTGGCTAAACTCCCCCTCCCCCGGGCTATTAACCCCCTGCTCTGGCTGGCTATATACTGCCCCTGTTTCGGGTTTGCCAAAGGGGGCCCCCTTTCCCCTGGCTTTAAAATCCCCCTTGCCCTAGCTGCCTTTTAATTGGCCCGGCCCTGGCAATATTATTTGCCCCTGCCCTAGCTCCCTATATTTTGCCCCTGCCCTGGCAAATTTTCTAAACCCTGCCCTGGCTATATACTGCCCCTTTCCCCTTTCTGCCTATACTGACCCGGGCCCGGGGGCCCATATCCCGGGCCCTGTTTCTCCCCTGGCTATATACTGCCCCTGCTTCCCCTTGGCTAATACTGCCCCTGCCCTGCCCTGGCTATATACTCCCCCTGCCCTGGCTATTTTTACTCCCCCTTTCCCGGGCCCTTGCCTATACGGGCCCCTGCCTTGGCTGCCTATACTCCCCCTGCCTGGCTGCCTATACTCCCCCTTCCCTGGCTGCCTATAATAGCCCTCCCCTTGGCTATATACTGCACCTGCCTTTGGGTTTGCCTATAATAGCCCTGCCCTGGCTATTACTGCCCCTGCCGTGGCTGCCCTTTAATAGCCCTACCCGGGCAATATACGCCCCTCCCCCTTTGGCTGCCTATAATACCCCCTGCCCGGTTTTTATACCCCCCTGCCCTGGCTGCCTAAAAATAGCCCTGCCCTGGCTTATATACCCCCCCCCGGGGCCCTGGCTGCCTATAATCCCCTTCCCCCTGGCTAAAAACCCTGCCCCTGCCCTGGTGCCTATAATAGCCCGCCCTGGCTTTTTCTGCCACTGCCCGGGCTTTTATAAACCCTTGCCCTGGGCTATTTGTTTCCCTGCCCGGCAAATTGATCCCCTGCCCGGCTACCTATACCCCCCCCTGGCAAACCTATCCCCTCCCTGGCTAATGATTCCTCCCCTTGGTACCTTTCCCCGCCCTGGCTACCTATCCCCTCCCCGGGCTATATGATGCCCTGCCCGGGCTGCCTATACCCTCCCCGGGCAATATAAATGCCCTGCCCTGGCGGCCTATATCCGCCCTGGCTCCCTAAAATTACCCACTGCCTACCTATACACTGCCTTGGCTGCCTATAATACCACCTTCCCCTACCTAAACACTCCCCCTGGCTGCCTATACACTGTCGCCTGGCCTATATACTGCCCCCGTCTCCCCTAAAAGTGGCTCTGTTTTCCTTAATCCTTTTTGTTTTCGGGCCTTCCTGGTATACTGGCCCTGTCTTCCCTTTTTAAAAGGGGGCCCTGTCTCCTTTTTAAAATTTGGCCCTGTTTTGCCTAAAATTACTGTCCCTGCCTACCTGTATACTGCCCCTCCCCAACCTGCATACTGCCCCGCCTGCCTCCCATACTGGCCCGGCCTCCCCACATACTGGCCCTGCCTCCCTAATGGGGGTCTCCCAATTCAAAACCCCTTATCTGAATTTTTTAATTTCTAATTTTTGGGGCCCCAAAACAGATTTTTGGGGAATTGTAGGAAAGTGCTGGAAGAGGGGAGTCTAAATGTTTTTTGTTGTAAATTTTTTACAGGGACGAGTAGGGGAGGGGTGAAAAAAGACATTTATGCTGTCCCGAACAGGAGAAAAATTTGGAAAGGGAACGACTCATCGGGAGAAGACGTCATGGAGGTTTGGGCCAGAAGAAAAAAAAAGGGGGGGGAAGAAAACAACTCCCATCGGGAGATGAGTTTTGGGAGCCCCTGCTGTCGGGGGTTTAAGTTTATTTTTCCTGTGTTGAGTCAGTGCTGAAATTCATGTGATGGTGCCCTTTTGACTACGGGGGATGTAAATTGGGGTTTGTGGGTTAGGGTTGGTGTTTTATTTAGTTGTAAGTGTGGGGCTTGTCCTGGATTTAAAGCAAGTCCCACACCGGGCCTCTGTGATGAGGGGTTTCTTGAAACCACTGTTTTCTTTTTGCTTGTGTGTAGGGGGCTCTCAAACAGGTTTTTTTGGGTGCTTTTTTTGATGGGGTTTTTTTGGGGGGAAAAAGGAAATGTTCGCATTAACTGCTCGGGCCTTTCTGCAAAAAAACCGCCCCCAAAAACCCCCATCAAAAATCCCACCAAAAAAAACGCTCCCGTGTGAAAAGCTTTTTTTTACAGTGTAGTTTATTTTAGACAATGGCAAGGGCGGAAAAAAAGGGGGATTTTTTTAAGCGGATATTGTATTTTTGGGGGGTGCTGGGGGCTTTGGCCAGGGCTTATTTTTATTCCCAGGGCCGGCCATGTGGTGAGTATATACTGTTTTGGATGGATGGTTTTATATGTGTGAGTATATACTTTTGTGGATGGTTTGGAAAATTTTGTAGTTAAAACTGTTTGGATGGATGGTATGGATGGATGGATGGATATTTTGTTAGATATACCTGTTTGGATGGATGTAAAATGTTTTGATTACACTGTTTTGGATGGGGATACGTTTGAGTAAAATACTGGGGTGGATGGATATGAAGGGTATTATACTGTGTGGATGGATGGGTAATTTTGTTTTGGGGTATATAATGTGTGGATGGATGTATATGTGTGGGGTAACACTGGTTGGGTGGATGGATTTGTTTTGTTATAAAACTGGGTGGATGGGGTGGATAAAAGTGTTAGTATTTTACTGTGTGGATGGATGTATATGTGGGGGAGAATTTCCCTGTGTTTGGGGCGGATGGGATTTTTGAGTATTTACTGTGTGGATTGGGGTGGATATTGTGAGTATTTACTGTGTGGATGGTTGGGTATGTGTGAGTATTTTACTGTGTGGATGGGTGGAAAGGGGTGGTTCATGTGAGTATTTAATGTGTGGTGGATGGAAAATGGGGGGAGTTAATACTGTGTTTGGATGGATTTGGTTTAAATGGGGAGTAAAAACTGTTGGATGGGTGGATATGTTTTGGGGTATATCTGGGGGGGATGGATGGAGGGTGGATGGATGGATGGGATTTTTGGGAAACATGGGGAGTAATACTTTGGGATGGATGGTATGTGTGAGTATAAAAACTGTGGGGGGATGGGGTGGATTGTTTTTGAGATATTTCTTTTTGGGGGAAAGGGGTATTGTGATTTTTTCTGTGGGATGGATGGATAAGTGTAGTAATACTGTGTTGGGTGGATGGGTTTGTGTTAGTATTTACTATGTGGTTTTGGGTTTTGGGCAAGTTTTGAGTATAACTGTGTGGATGGGTGGATTTTGTGAAAAATATATACATTTTGGATGGATGGATTTTTGGGAGTATATACTGTGTTTGGGTGGGGGTGGATGTATATGTGTGAGTATATAATGTGTGTGTGGATTGATGGATGGATATTTGTGAGTATAAACTGTTTGGATGGGCGGAGGAAGGATGGGTATGTGTGGTTTTTTACTGTGTGGAAAGGATGTATAAGGTTGGGTATACACTTTTTTGGGATGATTGGGTACGTGTGGGTATATTCTGTTGGGGGAAAGGATTTTTGTTTTTAGTATATACCCGTGTGGAAAGGGTTTGGGTGAAAATTGGGTTTTTACTGTGTTGGGTGGATGTAATGGGGAGAAAACCCGTGTGGATGGATGGATATTTGTGAGTATATACTGTGTGGATGGATGGAAAATGTGTTAGTATTTACTGTGTGGGGAAAGGATGGATATGTGTGGGGGTATATACTGTGTGGGTTTGGGTGGATGGTACATGTGATTATATTGGGGTGGATTGGGTGGAAAATGTGTGAGGATATAGGGGTATATGTGGTGGTATATACTGGTGGATGGATGGGGATGGGTGTATATATGTGAGTATATTTCTTTGTTTGGTTTGGGGGGATGTATATGTGTGAAATATTTACTGTGTGGATGGATGGATATGTGGGGAGTTTTATATGTGGATATGGGGTGGGGTATATACTTTTTGGATGGATGGATGGATATGGGGTGAGTATTTATGTAAATAAAGTGGGGAGTATTTTACTTTGTGGAAGGGAATTTGGGGTATAGTGTGTGAGTATTTTTACCCGTGTGGTGGATTGTGTGGTATATACGGGGTTGATGGATGGAAAATGTGTGAGATATACTGGTGGAGGTGGAAATTTTTATGTGTGAGTATATTTCTGGTTGATGGATGGATATGTGTGGGGTATATACGGTTTTGGATGGATGTATATGGGGTGAGTATACACTGTTTGATGGATGGATAAGTGTAGTTTTATTCTGTGTGGAAGGAAAGGAATTTTGAGGTAAATTTTACTGTGTGGATGGATGGGGTTGGGGGAGTATATTGTTTGGATTGGGTGGGAAAGTGTGAGTAATACTGTGTGGAAGGATGGAAAGGGTGGATATTTTGAGTATATACCTTTTGGGGATGGAAAAAGGGTATGTTTTGAGTAAAATTTCTGTGTGGATTTGATGGAAAGGATATTGGGGGTATTTTTACTGTGTGGATGGATGGGTATGTGTGAGTATTAAATGTGGGGGAAAGGATGGGAAAGGATGGGATGGATATGGTGATTAAAATACTGTGTGGTTGGATTGGTATGTGTAGTATATACTGTGGGGGATGGTTTGGAAAGGATTTGGATGGATGGGGTGTATATGTTTTTAATATTACTGTGTCGATTTGGGTGGATTTTGGGTAAAGTGTGAGTATATACTGTGTGGATGGGGTGGGTATGTGTGAGGGATATACTGTGTGGACGGAGGAAAGGGGTTTTTTGTTTAAAAATATACTTGTGGATGGGGTTTGGAAAGGTATGGTTTAGTATTTTACTGTGTTGATGGATGGAGGGTATTTTTGTGATTTTATATGTGTGGGTGGATGGGGTTGGGTATGTGTGATAATACTGTGGGGGATGGATGAAAAATGTGGGGAGTATATACTGTGGGATTTGGGTGGATAAGTGTGAGTATATACTGTGTGGGTGGAAAAGGAAGGATTTGTGTTTTAGTATATACGTGGGATGGGTGGATATGTGTGGTAAATATGCGTTTAAAGGGATGGATATGTTGAGTATATACTGTGTGGAAAGGGGGGATGGATATGGGTGAGTATATACGGGGTGGAAAGGGGGATGGGATATGGTGAGTATATATGTGTGGATGGGGTTATATGTGTGATATATCGGGGTGTGGGGTATGTTGAGGGATATATGTGTGGATGGTATTTTTTTGTGAGTTTAAATCCTGTGGATGGGGTGGATTTAATAAAGGTTTTAGTATATAATGGTGGATGGATGTATATTTTGTGAGTATACACTGTGTTGGGTTGGGTGGATTTTTTGTAGTATAAAAATTTGGGGGGATGGTGGATTTGGTGAGTATTTTAATGTTTTATTGGGTGTATATGTTGAGTTTTACCCCTGTGTGGATGGGTGGAATGTGGGGAGGATAAAACTGTGTGGAAAGGGTGGATATGTGTGAGTTTTTTCTGTGTGGATGGATGGGATTTTGTGGGAGTATATACTGTGTGGATGGATGGATGGATGGATACATGTGAGTTTTATACTGGGGTTTGGGTGGGTGGTTTTGTGTGAGTATATACTGTGGGATGGGGTGGATAAGGGGTGAGTATATTTCTGTGTGGATGGATGGAAAATGTGGGATATACTTTTTGGTGGATGGATTGGAAAGGATTTTCAAAGTGAGTATTTTACTGGGGTGGATGGGGGATATTGTGGTTTATTTCCCGTGTGGGGTGGGGTTTTGTGTGGTATATACGTGTGGATGGATATGTGTGGTTTATTTCTGTTGGGGGTGGATGGATATTGTGAGTATAACTGTTGGAAAGGATGGATATTTTGTTTTGTTTTTAATATGTGGATGGAAGGGGCATGTTTTGAGAAAATACGTGTGGGTGGATGGGGTATGTGTGTTTTATACCGGGGTGGATGGATGGATATGTGTGAGTATATACTTTGTTGGGGTGGAAGGATGTATATGTGTGAGTATATACTTTGGGGGGAAGGGTGGATTTTGTTTTGAAATATATACTGTTTGGATGGACGGATGGTGGAAAGGTTTTGTGGGGAAATATATACTGTTTGGATGGTTGTATATGTGTGAGGGATACAAATGTGTGGATTTGGGTGGGTACGTGGGGAGTAATACTGTTGGATTTGGGTATGTGTGAGTATATCTGTGTGGAAAGGGTTTGGATGAATATGATATATACTTGTGGATGGATGTATATGTGTGAGTATACCCCTGTTGGGGGATTGGGTGGTATATGTGAGTATAACCCGTGTGGAATTGGGTGGATATGTGTGAGTATTTACTGTGTGGATTGGGTGGGGTATGTGTGAGTATATACGTTTTTTTGGTGGATGGATGGATACATGTGAGTATATTAAATGTTTGGATTTGGGTGGGTAGTGTGAGTAATTTTAGGTGTATATGTGTGGGTATATACTTTTGTGGATGGATGGTTTGGGTGTAATTTTGTTTAGTATTTTTTGGTGTGGATGGGGGGATGTATATGTTTTGGTTATACTGGTGGATGGATGGAAAATGTTTTGAGGTTTTATATGTGGATATGTTTTGAGTATATTTCTTTGTTTGGGTGGGAAAGGGTGGGGTATGTGTGGTTAAAATGTAAAAATGTGGGGAGTTTTTACTTTTTTTGGGTGGGGGTGGGTGTTTTTGTGTGAGTATTTACTTGTGGATGGTTTTGTGTGAGTATTTAAAATGTGTTTAAGGAGGATATTTTTGAGTATATACGGTTTTGGGTGGTGGATTAATGTGTGAGTATATACTTGTTTGTTGGAAAGGTATGTGTGAGTATATAAATGTTTTGGAAAAGGATGTAAAAATGTGTGAGTTAAAACTGGTGGTGGATGGTTTTGTTGGGGAGATATAATTTTGTGGATGGATGGGTATGTTTAGAGTAATATACGTGTGGGGTGGATGGATTTGGTTTTGAGTAAAAATTTCTTTTTTGGAAAGGGTGGATTTGTGTGATTTTATACTGTGTGGTGGATGGGTGGATGGATATGTGGGGAGTATATAAATGTTGGATGGAAGGATAAAGTGTGAGTTATACTGTGTGGATGGATTGGTGGATATGTGTGAGTATATACTGTTTTGGTGGGTGGGGATTTTATATAAATTGGGTTGGGTGGATATGGTTTTGAGGTTTTATAAATGGGGTGGTTGGGTGGGTAAGTGTGATTTTAAAATATGGTGGTGGGGGGGGATGGATGGATTTTGGGTGAATATATACCGTTGGGTGGATGGATGATTTTGTGTGAGATATAACTGTGGTGGATGGATGGTTTTTGTGAGATAAATACGTGTGGGGGGATGGATGGATGTGTGAATATAAACTGTGTGGATGGGGATGGGAAAAGGGTGAGTATATACTGTGTGGGTGGATGGATATAAGGTGGAGTATATACTGTTTTGGATGGGTGGATGGGGTATGTGTGAGTAAATTCTGTGTGGAAAGGATGGAAAAATTTGGGGGGAAAAAAATTTTTTATGGTTTGGAAAGGATGGATAAGTGTTAGTTTTATAAGTTTTGGATGGTTGGATGGTTTGTGTGAGTATATACTGTGTGGGAAAGGGTGTATTTTTGTGAGGTATATACTGGTGGATGGATTTTATATGGGGTGATTTTATACTGTTTTTGGGTGGGTATTTTGTGAGTATATACTGTGGGGATGGGTGGTGTTTAAAGTGTGATTTTATACTGGTGGATGGTAGGGAAAGGGGGGATTTGTGAGTATATTTTTGTTTTGGTGGGGATATGTTTTGGGGTATATACTGTTGGATGGGGGATGTTTTGTGTGAGGGAATATGTGGGATGGATGGTTTGGGTGGATGGGGTATGTGTGAGTTTTATACTTGTTGATGGATGGATTTGGAAAATGTGTGTTAAAACTGTTTTGGGGTGGGTGGTTTTGTGTTTAGTATATTCTGTGTGGATGGGTGGGTGTATGTGTGTGGAGTATTTACTGTGTGGGAAAGGGTGTATATGTGTGAGAAAAAAATGTTGGAAAGGCCCTGTTTTGAGTTAATATACCCGTGGGATGGATGGATATGTGTGAGATATTTTCTGTGTTTATGGGGGATGAAAATGTGTGAGTATATACTGTGTGGATGGATGTATATGTTGAGTATATACTTTTGGATGGACATGTGTGATATATACTGTTGGAAAGGATGGAAAATGTGTGAGTAATACTGTTTGGATGGGGGTGGATGGTTTTGTGTGGGGTAAAAAACTGTGTTGGGTGGATGGGTGGAAAATGTGTGAGTATTTTTACTGGTTTTGGGGTGGATGGATAGGGGGTGAGTTTTAAAAACGTGTTGGGGTGGTTGGGTATTGGGGGGGGATTTATTTCTGTGTGGGAAGGGTGGATATGGTGAGTATAACTGTGTGGGTGGGGGTGGATAAATTTTGAGTATTACTGTTTTGGATGGGTGGTTGGTTTTGTGTGAGAAAATACTTTTTGGATGGGTGGGTGATAAATTTTTGAGTAATACTGTGTGATGGATGGATTTGGTTTTGTGTGAGTTTATACTGTTTGGGTGGGGTGGATAAAATTTTGAGTATAAAACTGTGTGGATGGAAAGGTATGGTAGGAAAATATGTGTGGATTTGGGGGGGGTTAAAAATTTGTGAGTAATAAATGGTGGATGGATGTATATGTGTGAAGTAATATCTGTGGGGGATTGAATGGGAGTATATACTGTGTGGATGGATGGATTGTGTGAGTAAAATACTGGTGGATGGAAAGGATGTATATGTGTGAGTTTAAAAATGGTGGATGGTTTGGGGGATGGATGGATATGTGTGAGTATTACTGTGTTTATGGATGGGGTGGGTATTTGTGAGTATATACTGGTTGATGGGTGGATGGATTTTGGTGGAGATATTTCTGTTTGGGTGGTTTGGGGGATGGGGTGAGTTTTTACTTTTGTGGTTGGATGGATTTTGTGTGAGTATATACTGTTTGGGGGGATTGGGTATTTTGTGATATATACTTTTGGGGATGGATGGGGAAAGTGTGTATAATTAAATTTTATGTAAAGCTTTGTGTTTTATTTATAATGGGGTATGGGGGGGTACATATACGTGTATAGGTGTGTTGGGATATATACGGATTAGGGGGTGGGTATAATTGTATATATTTTTCTTGTATACTCTTAGGTGGTATACCCTTTGCATAGGTGTTTATATATAGTGTTTTACACTGTGTTTTTATATTAAAGGTTTTGTGTAGTGCCCCCCGGGTGTAAAAAAGTATGTGTGTTTATAATTTTTGTATGTACAGGTTTTTGTATAATGTTAAAAGGTTGTGCATACATAGGGTGGACCTAGACTATATTTAAAAAAAAATGTCACCCCTTAAGCAGATTTTTGTTATACCTTACTGTGTCTATGATGAGATTTAAAAGGTAGATATAAAAAAAATGTGGGTGCTTTTAAATAAGGTTTTAATTTGATTTTAAATGGATTGTATGGAAAAAAAATATTTAAAAATTAAAAGATAGTAGATAGATAGAAAAGAAAAGATTAAGATAGATATGAGAGATAGTTAAAATAGTTTTTTGATTTAGATAGATAGATAGATAGGAAAAGATAGAATAGATAGGGAAAAAAAGAAAGATAGATAGATAATAGGAAGATACGATATATTAAGGAAAATAGATAATAGATTGATAGATAGATAGATAGATAGATAGAAAAGATGATAGATGGATAGATAAAGAGAGATAGATATGAGGTAGTAGAAAATGAATAGGTGAATTTTATGATAATAATAATAATAATAAGATAGATAGATAGATAATAAAATAAAAATAGATAGATAGATAAATGAGGTAGGGGAAAAAAAACGGGTAAATAGATATGAAAGATAGTATGAGAAAAAGATAGAAAAAGATAGATAGTTTAAAAATGAGAGTAGATTTGAGATAGATAGAATTAGATAGGTGAATGTTTATGATAGATAGATAGATAGATAGAAAAAAGAAAAATGATAGATAGATAGATAGATAGATAGATATGAAAGGGAGGTGAATGTTACGATAGAAGATAAAATAAATAGATAGGATAGATAGAAAATAAGATAGATAGAAAAGATAATAGATGATAGATATGAGGTAGGGGAATGGTTTAAAGAAAGATGAATGGAGATAAATATGAGATAGATAATAGATAGATAAATTAAAGAGGATTGATAGAATAGTAGATATGAAATAGGGAAGTTATATAGTTTGATAGATAGATAGATAGATAGATAGATAAAATAGATAGATAGTAGATAGATATGAGGTTTGGTTTAAAGTTACGATAGATTTGATAGATAGATAGATAGATAGATAGATAGATAATAGATAGAAGATAAAAAAAAGGGAGAATTTAAATTTGGAAAAGTTTTGAAGATAGATAGATGAATAGATAGAAAAGATTGATTGATAGTAGATTGAGAGAGGTTTATAGAAAAAATATTTTTTGAATTTGATTTTATTAGAGACTGTATTAAAATAGAAAGGTATTTAGATACAGATTGGGTATAGAGAAAATTTAAAAAGTAATATATATGAAACAGATATAGATATAGATAGATGGGAAATTAAAAGATTGAAAAAAGATAGAGCTTATTTATGATACATATGTAAATTTTGAATGAGATGAATTTTGTGTCTGTGCTATTGACTGGCTGTTTTGGGCAAAAATGTCCCAAAAGGGCTATCCTGCGTCCATCACCCAGGACGGTAAGGGGAGGGACACTATTTTTATTTCATTCTTTTTTTGTCAGGTGAAAAGGTGGGGGACACATCATTTGTTTTTTTTAATGCTTTTTTTTTCTGTCTTTTTTTGCCTCCCCGCAGAATTTTTGTCCAAATTTGTACGTCACAGAAAACTTTTGCCCGGTTGGGACGGCCCCACTCCCCTGAAAGGCCTAACTGTTACCAGCAGGGGGAGAGATCACAGAATGACAATATACTGAAATGAAAAAGTGCTATTGTTTATTTTTTCCAAATTATAAAATTTTTAAAAATACCAAAAAAGACTGGGGTAAAAAAAAAAAAAAAATTTTTTCAAACCGGGGAGAATAGAAAATTCCCCAAACCCGGTCGGGGGCACACCTCCTAAACCCCGGCCCCCCAAACCCCCTCCAAATTTGAGGAGGAGGGGGGGGGGGGGGGGCCAAAAATGACTCTTGCACCGGGCCCCTGGGGCCCCTTAAACTACGCCCCTGGGAGCAATGTGTGGAATCAGGGGGGGTTCGGCACAGAATATTTGGTGAGGCAGATAGTTTGAGCCCAGACTCATTCTAAAGTTTGGGAACCCTCAAGGCTGATTAATCTGCCCTAAGGCATTGGTGTGTGGAAAACCTGGCCGATCCCCTCCCCGATTATCTTGAAAAGGTCAGTTTCCACATTTCCTGGACAAGCGGGTTTTTTTGGGGGGAACGATGGCCCCCCCCCACTGAAAAACCCGCCTGATGCCACACACTGGCTGGGGAGGACAGCTTTCCCCCCTTTAAACTCGGGAAGTTGCGGCCCCACATTTCCCGTTTGGCTGCCCCGTGTCTAGAGATCTTTTAATGGGGGGGGGCAGAGTGCTGTCCAAGTAGGCCAAAAAGTTGGTTTAGGGCTGATCCCCGTCCCGTGCTGCGCGGCGAGTGCCTCCTCACTGGCGGGGGTTTAAAAAGCTGCTCTCAGCGTCCAGACTTAGGTTTTTTGCTGATGGAGCTGGGATGCTCCTACCCCCACACCTTCCCACAGAAGCCCCGTCGTGGGGGTGAGCGTGAGGCACCCCCCCGGGCAGACCTCAATAGGGGAGCCCAATGCTACGGAGGGGGTTTCTCTATGTATTTGAGTTTGTCCCCCCCTCCCGTGTGGGAAAAAAAGGCTCCCATTTTGAACCCCTTTTTGCGGGGGGGGGTCCCAAAAGGTGGGAAAGCCAGAATCCTCCCTTTTTCCCTGGGGACTTTCGGCTGTCACTACCAGGCAAATCAGCTGCTGCCGGGCATCTGACAAGTGATCCGAGGGATTCCCGCCCCCTCTCCACGATACTGCCACGGTGTTGGGGTCATCTGCCGTCTTCCTCATTCCACTCCTCCTCCCGTTTCTCCCGCTCCCCCCTCTCCCGTCACCCCTGGGTAGAAAATCCACCATTTCACCAACAAGCTTTTGCTCCAATGTCCTCCCCCCTCGTCGCTTCCTCCAGTTCAGTCCCCACCGGATTCATGTCCCGCGAGATGTAGTCCCCAAAATCTCCAGTCCCCTTGCCCAGACAGATTTTTCAGCATCTGTTCCAGGACATGAACAGTGGAATGACGTTATTCATCCCGTATGTCCTGGCGACTGACAAATAACGTGGCCTCCTCAAATGGCCTCAGCAAACGGCAGTTTCACGCATGAGCTGCCACTGGCTGACATCAAAGTTACACAGGGGAGTACTCCCTTTTTGCCTGGACATCAAAAAAATCGTTAATGACCTTTCTCTGTTCATACAGTCGGTCCAACATGTGCAGGCTGGAATTCCAATGAGGGGGAAACATCGCTATCGTGTGTGTTGGGGAGGCCGTTCTGCCCTGAAACTAAAGGGAGGGTGTTCCTGGTTTGTGGAAGGGGATGAAGTGCGCACAGTTTCCGGCCATTTTCAGAATTTTCTGAAAGGGGTGGAAGACTGCAGGAACCTTTTCACAACCAGATTGAACACATGCCCCAGCAGGGGCGCATGGCCATCCCTCCCAGTGCAGCGAACACCATTTTTCTCCCATTGCCCGTCCCCATGGTTCCGATTTCATTTGGGCCGGAAAAAAAACCAAACATCGTTTTCGGCATGCCCGGGGAGCATTTCCTCCCCTTGTATTTTTTGTTCGGAGGAAGCCAGGTGTAGAACTGCTTGAAAATGCGGGCCCTACACATTGTAGATGGGCAGTACGGGTGGAGGCTGAGATGGTGGTGGTGGTGGAGGAGGAGGAGGCGGACATTGGCGCGGGAGAGCGTTTGACAACGGGAGGGGGGAAAGGGCATCTCCTGTCCAAGTTTTTTGGTGTGGCTCGGCAGGAAGCATTCACCCAGGGGGCTTTTAAAGGACGTACTGGCCCTAACCGTAGTTACAGCTCCAACACCACGCTCCCATGCCCCTTGGGAACCCAAACCTATAAGCCAAGGAGGGCCCCCCTTTCTGTTCTACATATTTGTGAAGGGTGGTACTGCCTTTTTTAAAAGAAATTAGGGCTTGGAACCTCCACCTAGCTCAGCACGGGCCCTTAATTCCTAAGGGTGCAGAGTCCACCTTTTGGGAAAGGGGAAGGGAAATTTGGGATACCCAACAATTGGACAGGGCACGGGTCAGTTTCTGCACTTAGGAGGGTTGGACAATACCTTTGTCTCTTTGAAATCGCTCTTTTTGAACGACTGTTTGGCGCCAGGTAGCGAGAACGGGAAGATCTGGACCGGGGATGATGTCAAAGAAAAACGCCCCCTTCTGAGGGTGGTGGAGCCTTACTTGTTAAAAAGGCAGGGCCCACGGGGCCTGCTGTGCTGCGGCGGGGGAGGATGGACCCCCCCACATCTGACCACGGTTTTCCCAGGCCACCGGTGGGATGCTGCATGTTTTGACACAGGGGGGGGTACCAACATTACTTCCTGGGCCCCGCTTACTTTTTGCCCACAGATTCTAATCCCCCCAAATTTTAGCTCCTCCCTGTCTTAGCAAAGAACTGCCAACCGCCCAGCAGTGATTTTACCGCCAACGCTCCGCACTGAGTGATACACCACCGCTTCCTTGCTGGCCCTGTCCGCTACTTTCTTGGGCCTGGAAGTGGGTTTTTTTTACCCCGGGCCGCTTGGGTCCCCGACCTTCACTGCGCTACCCCCCTGACTCACGGGGCCCCACAACCCCTTGCTGGCTGGGCCCCGTCTGACGCGCAAGCTGACGCCCTCTTTTCCTGACGATATGAAGCCCTTTCTTTACCCGGCTCCCCAAATGCATATACATCACATCGCATATTGCTTGATTTCACTGTTGTCTTTCCCCACCCCTCGGGCAGAGGGTACCCCTCAAACAGACCTCCCATGCCACTCTCCACTCTAAATTTGCCGCCTCTAAGAAGCAGGGGTATTTGGCCCCCTTTTTTTCACTGCCAAGGAAACTCTGACTGTCCTCCCAAATTTTTCACCGTTGATAGTGGCCGACCCAAACCACATAGTAGACTCGGCTGGGGGAACGGATGGGACTTGCAGGTTGAGGAAGGGGGGGGGGGGTGGGTTACCCCGCCCCCGGGGCCATGCCAACAAAGGGGTTGTGCTGACTTCCCAATACTCTGGCGGGGTTGTGAATGTATCTGGGAGGAAGTGGATGATACCCCCCAATAAAGAACCTTGGGTTTTTGGTCAACACATCCCGCTAATACACCGGCATTCTGGCCTCCCGAGTGCCCCCTGCTGCGAGCCCCCTTATTTGTGCTTCACCTGTGCCTCCCCAGGAATGTTTTGCCACTGCCCTGCAGTGAAGCCGCCACCACTCTTTTTACTACTTTTTGTTAAAAAATTTAAATCTGTTTAATAAGATATCTGCAATAAAATTTTAAACCCCCTGTATTTGACCCAAATGAAACCACAAACAAGCTTGGGAAACCCCTTTGGATAAAAATTGGCCCACAAAGGGGCAGAAAAATTTACTTGTAGGCCGTTTTAAAAATCTTTATTGGAGTAAAAGCGCAAAAAAAAATGTGCTGCCAAAAATTTTTCAGCTTTGTAGCGGTTTAAAAAAAAGTGATTTTATGACCACAACACAAAAAAAGCTTAATTAACCCTTGGCTGTAAAATTACGCAAAAAAAATGTGCTGCCAAAAATTCCAGCTTTTAAGGTTTTTAAAACGAGTGTATTTTACAGACCCCAAAAAGCAGAAAAAAACGCTTAATTAACCCTTGAAAGTAAATTGCGCAAAATAAATGTGCTGCAAAACTTACCGCTTTTTTCCCGTGTTAAAAAGACTTGTATTTTATTGACCACAACTCAAAAAAAGCATAATTAAACCCCTTTGGGTGTAAATTTCGCAAACGAAAAGTGCTTCCAAAAAATTACGAGTTTTGAAGCGTGTTTTAAAAAGGCGTGTATTTTACTGACCACAACAGCAGAAAAAAAAAACTTAATTAACCCAGCAAAAGAAATGAGCTGCCAAAAATTCCCTTTGCAGGTGTTAAAATGCATGTTTTTACTGACCACAACAGCAGAAAGATGTTAAATTTTGCCTTGGATGTAAATTGCGCAAAAGAAATGTCTGCCCCAAAATTTTCCACTTTTTAGCGTGTTAAAACGATGTGTATTTTACTGACAAACAGCAAAAAAAAGCTTAATTAACCCCCTTTGGGTTAAAAAGCACAAAAGAAATGTGTTCCAAAAATTACACTTTTTGGCGTGTTAAAATGACGTGTTTTTACTGACCCAACGCAGAAAAACGCTTAATTAACCCTTGGGTGTAAATTGCGCAAAGAAATGAGCTGCCAAAAATTACTTGCTTTTTGCGTGTTAAAACGACGTGTATTTATGCCAAAACAGCAGAAAAATAATAATTAACCCTTGTTTTTACATTCCGCAAAAAAGAAATGTCTGCCAAAAAATTCCAGCTTTGTAGCGTGTTAAAACGACATGTATTTTTTCTGACTATAACAGCGAAAAAAACTTAAATTTAATTTGGATGAAATGCACAAAAAAAATTGTGCCAAAAATTCCAGCTTTTTAGCGTGTTTTAAAACGAAATTTTATTTTTCTGACGACAACAGCAGGAAAAACTTAATTAAAACCCCTTTGGGGTAAAAATTTCGCAAAAGAATGTGCGCCAAAAAAATTTCCAGCTTTGTAGCGTGTTAAAAACCCACGTGAAAATTTTTGACCCAAAAAGACAAAAAAGTTTTTTAACCCCTTTGGATGAAATTGCGCAAAAGAAATAGACCCCAAAAATTACCGCTTTTACGTGTTAAAACGACGTTATTTTAGACCCCCAACAGGAAAAAAAAAATTAATTTAAATCTTGGATTAAATTGCACAAAAAAAAATTTCTGCCAAAAAATTTCCAGTTTGTAGCGTGTTAAAAAAAGCATGTATTTTACGCCAAACAGCAGAAAAATATTTTTTAACCCTTTATTTAATTCGCAAAAAGAAAGGCTCCAAAAATACCGCTTTTTTGCGTGTTTAAAAAAAA
>JAODAL010067349.1:0-17333 GCA_025379985.1 Phyllomedusa bahiana | reverse complement strand
CCCCGGGTTAGGGGGGCCCCACATTTAGAGGGGGGGGAAAGGGTAATGGGGGCCCACATTAAGGGGGTTGGTGGGGGCCCAAACGGGCCCACGGGTAGGGAAATTCCCCTTGGTTCCCGGGTAGGGGGTTTTCCCCCCCGGGGGGAGGGGGGCACCCTGTAAAAATTTCCCCCATGATTTGGGGGCCCTCCGGGGGGGTTTCCCCCCTTTGGGATGGGGGGGGGTAATTGGGGCGGAACCCCCCCAAAGAAATTTAAAGGGAAAACCAGGGCTAAATTTAAAAGGGCAGGGGGGCATTTTTTGGGCGGGGCCCCAGGGCCAGTTTGGGGCGGGGCCGGGCCGTATAGGTAGGGCAGGGGGTTTTTTGTAATAGGGGGGCCCCCCCAGGAGGCTGTTATTTGGGAGGCGGGCCCTGTATATGGGCGGGCGGGATTTTTTATGGGCGGCGGGACCGAAATATGGGCAAACGGGCCTATAGGGGCAGGGCAAGGGGAAAAGATACGGGGCCAATTTTTAAAGGGCCCGGGCCCGGGGCCCTTTAAAAATTGGTGGCAGGGGCATAGTTTAAAAAAAAAAAAATAAAAAAAAAATTGTTCCCACCCAAAGGGTTCGGGTCCACGGGGCAGGCGGGAAATGGAACGCCCTTTTACATCGCCGTGCCTTTTTTTTCCCCCCTTTCCTGGGACCCCATAAACGCCGGGGGCCCAAAAATGCCCCCGCTTTCACCTCGGGCCCCGCTGTTTCCAGCGGGGGCGGGGCGGCGGCCGTGAGGGCTGCATGGCTGGGTCTGGGGCCCCAGCCTGCAGCGGGGAAAAGGGGGGGGGGGACCTGCCCAAAAGCCCGGCCCCGGTACTCGGGACCCGGGGGGAAACCCCGCCTCCCCCGGGGGACGCCCCCGCCGCGCTGGGGCCCCGAACCCCAGTTGCCCCCGGGGGCAGAGCCTGGCTGTCGCTCCACTGGGCTGGGGTAGGCGCCCCCCGGGGAAAGGGGCCCCCCTGACCCTCGTGGGGCCCCCGGGCATTTGGCCTACCGGGCCCCAAATGGATGGGGAACGGCCCTGGGCCCCTGTTTCCCGGGTACTAAAAAAGGTAGGAGCAGCCCCAAAGGCTGATTGTATGTAAATGCGGGGCGGCCCAGGAGCCCAAAAGGCCCCCGGGAAAAGTCCCCGGGGCCGTCGGGTGCCCCATTTCCGGGCCGGCTGAGCCCCCATGTTTTTTTTAACCTGTAAAGCGGGATAGGATTTGCCCGTGAAAGGTTGTTTTTAAAACCCTTTTTTAAATCAAACTATTTTTTAATAAAACCGACCCCATTTTAAAAAGTTTTTCCAGGGGCCCGGGATTTTTTTTTTTTTTTTGTTTGAAAACCCGAAAAAAGACAAAAAGCCCATCCATTTTCAGCCTTTTTGTGCAAAGGGTGTTGACCAGAGGAAGGCAAAAACCCCCTATAAAGGAAAGAACCCAAAATTGCCCCTCATTGTAGAGAAAAATTTCCCTTTCCCCCCTTTGTCAAATCGGAAAAATCTCTGGATCAATGCCCCTCCTCTGAATCCTAGACACTAAAACTTTTTTATTATTACGCCCGAAATGAAATAAAAAAACCTTTTTTTGAACCCCCGTTTTTAATTCCCCCAGGGACAAGGCCCCTCTGGCAGAAAATTTTCCCACATTTCCTCATTTCTTTTACAGAAAAGAATCCCTTTCAAATTTATTTTAGAAATTTTCTTTTCCTCAAAAACGTGGGAGGATGCCCCCTTTTTTCTAGATACAGCCCTGGGTTTATAAATAAATTTTGGGGAGAGATCTTTTATATTGCCCTTTTGAAAATTTAAAACATATTTTTTTATGTCCCCCGAAGCCTCTTTTCTCAAAAAAAAACCCTAATCTTCCCTAATCTTTCGGGGTTTACGTAGTCCCCCCCAGCCCCTTTTAAATTATTTTTGTTCCCCGCCTTTGGGTACCTGTTCAACCCCTACAATTTTTTTCCCCTGGGAAACTGGTGCCCAAAAACTGTACAAAAAAATTTTCCAGGTGTGGTCTAAAGGGGACTTGTAAAATGGGGGGAAAAAAAATGTTCTCATCTTTGTGCCTCTAGGGGCCTTTTTTAAATGCACCCCATTGATCCTTTTTGGGGCCTTTGGCACCCTTGCCCCCCTGACACTGGCTGCTAAAATTTAAAGTTTACTTTCCACCAGGTTTCCCCAATTTCCTTCTCCAGTCACTTTTACCCGGGGCCTTTTTCCTTTTAAAACATGTAGCCATGTAATGGATTTTTCCCCCCCCATGTGAAATAACCTTGCTTTTAAATCGTTTTAAAACCCATCTCCCAATTTCCCTCCCGGGGGCCTCCAACCAAATCCGATCCCTTTGTAATAAACTTTAAACCCCTTTTTGGTGTTTGTTTACTTTACAGAGTTTGGGTATCTCTGCAAAGATCGTATTTACTGTGAAATCCATGTGAAAGATCATTAATGAAAATGGGGAAGAGGTTAGGGCCCCTTATTTGCCCCTTTGGGGTTTACCCCAAACTATTAAAAGGTTTTCCAGCTGAGTTGAAACCGGAAAATTACAAACCCTTTGTTTTTCTATCGTGAGCCAATTGCCTACCCACTTGCAAAATTTTCCCCCAGTCCAAGCATTCTCTTTTTTATTTACCCCCTTTTATGGGGCCCCCGGGTATAAAATTTGGCTTTTAGAAAAATCTAGATGTATGACACCCATTCCCTTCACCCACCCGTCTAGAACTAATTTCCCAAAGAAGCTGATGGATTAGTCTAAACCGGGCCCCGATCCTCATAAAACCCGGGCTGGAAGGGCCGTTATAAATTTATTTTTCAGTGAGATACTCCAGGATAGAAATCTTTTGGAAAACCTTCATACATTTTCCCTACAACAGAGGTTAAGCTTACCGGCCTAAAGTTTCCTGGATCATTTTTTGACCCCTTTTTTGAAATTGGCCCCAAACTTTTTGCTATGGGGCCAACCTTTGTGACATACCCCGTTATTAGACGTCCATAAATAAAGAAAAGGGGCCTATCTTTTGACATCACTTAACTCTTTTTAGGACACGTGGGTTTTATCCATCCCGGACCTGGGGGGTTTGTCTATTTTAATCCTTTCCCAAGGCAAGCTGCCCTTTTTACCTGGGTTTTTTCAAGGAAAAATTTTGGTTTTGGGGTTTACCTAAACCCTCTTTTTCAACAGGAAGGGGCATTTCCCCCTCGGTAAAAAACAAAATGGGAAAAAAAATGTTTAATTTGGTTTTCTTTTTTTCATGTCCTCTAAAAGTTTCCTCCCCCAGTATTTTTTTAAAGGGCCAAAATTCCGTTTTAATTTTTTACTATTTATATAGTTAAAAAAAATTTTGGGGTTAGTTTTAAATTTCTATACAATTTGTCTTTTTCCTCTCCCGCTTTGCTTTTCCCTTTAAAACCTTTTTTTTACACACTTTTTTTTTTTTCCCTTTTACTTCTTAGGGGCCCCTTTACTGCCCTCCCTGTTTTTGTAGGGAAACGCTTTTTTTTTGGTTTTTTTTTGCCCCTTTTCATCTCTTTGATCCACATTTGGGTTTTTCCTGTTTTTTAAATTTTTTTTTTACCCTAAGGGGATGTCCCTCTCACAGTGGTAGGGCCCCCGGGTGTTTTTTTAAAAAAATTCCCATTTTTTATTTGTTCTCCATAAATTTTTAAAAAACCTTTTTCCCCCGGGCCCAAAACGTTTTTTGGGGCCCCCCTAAGCAAATAAAAAATTTTCCCTTTCCCAAAAATTTAGGTTTTTGGGCTCCTTGACAAAAAACTCTATTGAAGGATAAAAAGGAAATTTATTATATTATGGTCCCCTATTTCCTAGGGGCCCTCAACCTTTAAACCCTTTTTTCTCTGCCGGTCTATTAAAACAATATTTTAAATCTAGAAAAGGGGTTTTCCTCTAGTTGGTTCTTTTCAACCCTTTTTGGGAAAGGGTTTAATTTTTCATTTGGTTTTTTGTCAAAAACCCGTTTTCCCCTTTTTGAGAGCTACAGGGTTTTAGATTCCCCAATTGGATGTTCCCCCGGAAATTTTTTGGGGTTTAAATACCCCCCCTTATTTTTAAAAACCCTTTTTAATTTTGAAAAAATTAAGTTTTCCCCCCGCCCTTTATTATTTTGGGGAAATGGGGGAGTACATCCTTCCCAATGGGTTCTGTTATATTTGGGGAAGGGGGCCTAATTAAAGGCAGAAACCCTTTCCTATTTGAATTTTTATTTTAAACCCCCGGTTTTTTTAATTTCTTAAACCCCAAAAATGTAAAATTTACCCCCTAATGATTCCAAAAATGTTTATTACCCGTCCCATTTTCTTCCCCCCAGTGTTGGGGTCAAGGATTTTAAAAAAGAGACAGGGCCCCCTCCCCCCCTTTCCCGGGTTTTTTTATTTCCTTTTTTTAAATAGGGGTGTAACCCCGCAAGGGTTTTAACCCCCCCCAGGGGGGCGGGGTTTGCCCCTCGTCCAGCCATGTCTCCGTTATCCCCACTTCTTTCTTCTTTTTTGGCATGTTTTAAACTTGTACAATAAGGTGCGGCACTTCTGAAAGTTGCTTTTGTGACCACATCTGTGATCTTCTTTCATATAACCTTATATATCACAGAGCTCAGCTTCTCTCCTCTTCATTTAACCTTAATATCACAGAGCTCGCTTCTCTCCCTTATCATATAACCTTAAACAAAAGTCGCTCCCCTCCTCCATCATAAAACCCTATTTTAACACAGGCTCGCTTCTTCCTTATCAATAACCCTTATATACAGAGCTCGTTTCCTCCTTATCTTTTAACCTATTATCAAAGAATTCCTTTTCTCCTTTTTCACATCCTCCTTTCAAATAGGGCAGCATAAACCAACTGGCAGGTTACTTTTAAAAACTTATATAATAGACAGAAACAAAATTTTCCTTAGGACCCACAGGAGTGAGAGTGGAGGATGGAGCTGAAGAGAAAAGAAAATTAGAGAGAAGATCATGTGGAGACATAATGGACAGCGCCTTCAGTACACTATAGGGCAATTTTGTGGTGTGAACACCAGCGCCCCATTAAAATAATTGACAAAAACATGATTTCCCTCTCCTATAAGGATATGCAAAACAAATTGTAGCTGCGGCTGTAAGACAAGATATAACTCCTAAGCAGTAGCTAAAGCAGTGTTTGACAATATACTGACATTTTTGATAAATTTAAACCCAAAATAAAACCCAAAATTCCAATTTATGCAGGGGTATATTCCAAAATCTTCCCAAAACCCCAATCCATAGCTACTGTAGGTAAACTCGGAGTCTGAATCCATTTAGGGTACGGTCACATGACATAGACAAAATACTGGTCAAATTCTGTCTTAATAATCTGGAGGGTATTTTGTCGTCTTTTGGATGGTTTTGGAGGACAGTTCTGTCCGCGGTTTGCAGATCCACCCATCCCCCAACCTAAAATCCCAATTTTCCCCAAAAAGAGGGATCATTGTTCATGTTAAATGTTTTTCAGAACGCACGGTGAAAAAAAACCACCCGGCGAAAACCGTTCGTAAAGAGTACTGAAAGGATTTTCTATCAGTCTATGTGAATGGTTAACAGTCGTTTTTCAGATCCGAAAACCGTCTGTAAATCCATCTGCAAACCTTATCATGTGGATGCACCTTTAGGGTATGTTCACACAGCTTTAATTTCAGGGCGAAAAAATTCCCCGCAATTATCCGGGTTAAGGATCGCGCTATCGCGCGATCCTGCACGCAAGGGGGGGCCCCAGCCCGCCGCCCTAGACATGTACTTATTCCCCGGGTGACAATAAACGTCTGTACGCCCGGGTAGAGAAGGCGTAATCCATATTTCTCTGTGAGAACTGTGGATTACCGTAATGATTGGGGTGTAATTTCCCCTCGCAATACTGGGAAATGGCCACAAATAAGCCCTGTGAACTTACCGTAATGTAATACCTGCCAATGTGGTGGTCAACAAAACAGCCCCAGTGCAAAACAAACATGAAATTGTCTGGACTTGGATGTAAGAAACACAGAAATATCAGCCAAGTGAAACGCTATGAACAATTACTTAACAGATTGGCGATTTTCATTGGGGCCCCCTTTTTTTTACAAACGAAGGGGAATGTATCTTACCAAAGGGAAACAAAAGGGGAAAAAAATAAAAAATTTAAGAATTTTGCTTCATATGTCACCAAACTGTTATTTCTGTACAACTGCTAATTGTCTTTCCCCATGCAGAGAGAGCTGTAATCGAGGTTGGACACTCTTAAATCTTCTGACTGGGTACCTCCTACCTACCCCCAAATTGCTGCCATGTGTTACTAAGTACCTGCAAGACGCCAATGACACTTACCAAGGTAGGTATGCCATGCTATATTCATCAGAGGAGGACATGTTCAGATTCCTTGGTTATGTTGTAACTATTGTGGAAGTTATTTGTTTTTATGCTATTTTTTAAAAACAAAATCAAGTTTTGTCTTTTTTTACCGAGTGCATCTTAGATTCTGGTTACATCTTATTTTTACCTTCAGTTAAGAGTATATGTTGAATATCTGCAGACAATGGCAGATGTCACCAAGTGATTCCCATAAAATAGTAATATATCTATCTGGCAATATACATTTTATGTGGGATGCCTCTGTGTAAGAAAACTCAGGAGAAGATAGATATATAGAGTTATGTCTACTCGTATACCAGCCCTGCATGTGCCAAATAGCATCCAACTAGCTCATGGGGTCATCTAAATAGATTTGGCATAACAACAAATGTATAATAAAAAAACAAAGGAGAACGGATCATTATATTCATAGACGTCCCTTCAATTTGAAAAAGATAACTTTACCTTGCTGATACAACCAATCTTGACTTCTGTGCTTTAAGGAGCCTCAAGTCTTGCCCTGGTCTGACTTAGAGCCTTCAGTGATATTTATGCTACTGTATACATTACTCTTGAAAGCGAAGCTGTAAGGTGGTTTATGCCCCCATATTTAAGAGAAGAATGTGATAGATGGAGAGAACCTGAGCTCTGTGATATTTAGGCTTATATGATTTGGGGCAGGATTTATGAGTAAATTGTGTCAGGACTCCAAGAAGAAATTGTGAGAGTCCTGCTATGTATACAGTGATTGACAGCTTGCTCTGCAGTTCATACAATATTAAATATCCATTAAAACGAATATGTTGTGACCACAGAGAACATCACCGCATCTAGAGGATAGACATTCAACCTATTTTACTTCACTCTCCTTGAAAAGGAACAAAACTGTATCTCTAGTGCCATCTATTGGAGGTGGCTTCCCTGTAAGTCAAAAGCTTGAAGCATAACTTTAGCCTTCAAAAGGACAAGTGACCCATCTGCAGACTGCTGCTCGACGGTTTCCGCCCTTCCTGAGTAATAAGCAGGGCACGGGCTGGCAGGGTCAGAGAGTGTTGACCTCTGATTTTGTGATTATAAGGTTAATTTTCAGGGTGACAATGTATCCTTGTCACAGAACAATGAGTGTTATTGCTTTTCTTCAGGAAAAAAATATCAAAATCAATTCAATGACATGGTCGGCAAACAGTCTGGATCGCAAAAAATTATGGTGGAAATGTACAAATATTGGTCCATGACAAGACTCCATCCTGTAAAGCTGATCTGTGAGAAAGTTGGGACCAGCTTGATATAGAATATTGTTTATCATTAGTAAATTTCCAGCCTCAGAGAATCTAGATGACATAGGAGACCGAGAAGAAGAAAGTGCTAATTGGGATTTTTTGTTGATAGTTCCGTAATTTTTGTCTCTACTTGATCTGGAAAAAACAAATGCAATTTACTTAAAAATCATTTACTCAAATTTGTTGAGATAAGTTTCATGAAGCCAAAATGTGCTGCTATTACGGGAAATGTTGTTTTGTGCTGTATCATTGAAATGTGTATTTCCTATGACATGTCTATTTCCTGTGTCACCTTTAGTATAATGTGGTTCTTACAGATAACGACTTTTTTATTAAATATAAGAAGTGTGTTAAAAGGTATTTTACATTGAGGTATTTTTTTCCTTAGTTTATTAGAAATTGCTTTCAGGAACACTGTAGTGCAGTAACTTTGGTTACCTGCAGCTGCATACAGGATTTATGGCTGAGGCAACAGTCTGTTAGGTCACATGACCTGTGCTCCGATTTGGCTGAAAGACACTGGGGCAGATTTATCAAGGCAGTTGTGCCAGAATTCTGGCTCAATTTACGCCAAAAACCAGCTTTTCGCCACATTTACTATTTGTTTTAGACAGCTTCAGGCGCTTCTGCACCGCGTCCGACAAAGGGGGTGTAGCTTTGTAAAAGAGGCCGTGGTTTCGCGGAAAGGCGGTGTGGCTTAGGTGCGACAAAAAATGCGCCAGGATGTGCGATCAAATTCTGGTGTAAAAGTAAGCCAACTTAAAGATGGTGCAAACTGAGACTAGACAGTTCTAACCTGCGCCAGATTTATCAACACTATGATACATTTGGCACATTTTAAGACTGTCTAGTCTAAGTTTACACTGTCTAAAAGTAAGACACTATTGATAAATCTGCCCCACTGTGTTTTTGATGCTGACAGGAAGTTTGTTTCTCTATACATTCCTATGAAATAGACTTTGAGCCTCCCATAAGAATGCATAGAGGGATTCACTTCCCGGTCACACAACCATGCTGTGTGTTTCAGCAACTCAGAGTGCAGGTCACAATGTCCCAGTGGCAGCAGTGAGAAATCCTGTATTCCGCTTCAGGTAAGCAAAATTATTGACACTGCTGTGCACCTAAATTTTTAATGAACTAAAGGATCACAAAAAACAGAGTGGTCTTTTAAGACCGCAACCATTTCTATACATGTGTAACTCAGAATCTGCCCATTCTGTATATAGAGGTCTCTCGGAGCTGTCAGGAACACCTTCGCCACACATTTGTATACCATGGACGCAAGCACCTTCCACCACGCGAGGAACTGGAAGCACTCCTGGTAATGACCATATATTGGATGCTGACATCACACTGATGCCATTGCATAGAGAAAACGATTTTATTTCGTCATTCTTTTTACAGAATGGACGAATGTCTCGACGACTTGTCATATTTTTACCAGGGGGAGTTGAATATACAACAAAAATCAAGACTTTTACTGTGAGTATTAGCTAGGGCTATGATTTATTTACTGTCCATAACCCTTTATAGTGAATAGATACTATAACTGTACCGCCCTATGTTTTGAGCTAATATCCATATTGAGATTACAGAGCATTTCCTTAGAATCAAATACCAGTGGTAAAAAAAATGACAGCTTGTGAGTCTTGATTTATAAGTTTTCCTTATTTACACCTGTTTCTGGAAAAGTTCGTTGACAAAAATTCAGGTGACTGTAGTAAGGACACCACTGACATATAGCATGACTATAAAGTGCACCGCCTCCCTTTATGCAGGATGCTTATACAAGATATATACAGGATGCTTATATGCAGGATGGTTATACAAGATATATACAGGATGCTTATATGCAGGATGCTTATACAAGATATATACAGGATGCTTATATGCAGGATGGTATATAACCGATATATACAGGATGCTTATATAGCAGGATGCTTATACAATGAATAATACAGGATGCTTATATGCAAGGATGCTTATACAAGATATATACAGGATGCTTATATGCGGATGTTTAAAAACAGATATATACAGGATGCTTATTTTGCAGGATGCTTATACAAGATATATACAGGATGCTTATATCCAGGATGCTTATATGCAGGATGCTTATACAAGATATATACAGGATGCTTATATGCAGGATGCTTATACAAGATATATACAGGATGCTTATATGCAGGATGCTTATACAAGATATATACAGGATGCTTATATGCAGGATGCTTATACAAGATATATACAGGATGCTTATATGCTGGATGCTTATTCCAGATATATACAGGATGCTTATATGCAGGATGCTTATACAAGATATATACTGGATGCTTATATGCTGGATGCTTATACAAGATATATACAGGATGCTTATATGCAGGATGCTTATACAAGGTATATACAGGATGCTAATATGCAGGATGCTTATATACTTATATCCTTATATAGCATACAGGATAACATAACATTGCATTTCTTTTTTTCTCGTACTAGGTTGCAGCTGACCTGCTACCGGAAATCTGTGAGCAGCTGTTGGTCACAGAATCAAGTGAAGTGGAAGAATTTGCTATATTTGCCAACAAAAACAAAGGTAATGTTTAGTTGTTATGGAAATGCACATAACAAATACCTAAAGACCTGTCCGCTTTCCTGACATGTTTGTTGTTTCCTCCTAGAAGCATATGATTGGATTGAATTAACTAGGTGTTACCTGTTCCCTTGTCAATAGGGTGTGCCTCTGATTGGACAGTGTCGGGACACTTCCCTTTGACAAGGGGAATGATAACACCCATTCTTAAATTTATACTTCTGTTTCCAGGATGAATGTCCTGACGAAAAATATGGATAGTTGTGGAAAGTGTATAAAAATTCATGACTGTTGTGCTTGTTACAGGGGATGTGGTGCGGCCTATGCGTGCTGGGGACTATATCCATGACTTTCTTCTTCAAGACAGCTCTGTGACTCTGGAGTTCAAAAGAGTTACATGGAAAGCGAGCCTTAGGGGGCGCAGTGAACTGTTTGTGCAAGTTCATTACAGTCAGGTATTGCACCCGTCATTGACGGCACCTTAAAACACCTTACCAATGTTCCAAAGAGCTCTTTGTGATCCAATATAAGGTGTATGATGTACACATATCATTCTTTTAGTTACGCCATGACTACATGCAAGGAAAAGCCTTGTTACTGAGCCCACAAGATAAGCTGGAGATATACGCAGGGAAAGTGGCTGCTATTCTGCATCGGATAAAGGGTGCAAACACTCCTCCAGACAAGTGAGTAATTTCATACTGTCTGTGTAGCCTAGATTCTATCAATGTTGTAGTTTAATGCTGGTAAATGTGCCCTGGCATCAGAATATGCAGAATTGTCATATTCCGTCTCCCTCTTTCCCATCTATGGTATTTTATTATGACATATGTAAGGTAATGATACTGAGCACACCTGTTACTGCATGCACACTGACAAATGCTAAATGATCTCTCCTCACTTTCCTACTCTACATAATAGGCGGCGGTTTGCCGGCCGGTATTTGTCCTGTTTTGCGCCCGTCCCCACGGCCGCGGAGGGGACGGCTTTTCTCTGCGATGAGCGGAGAGCAGCCCTCCCCCCACCCATGGAGAAGCACCTCTTCAGTCGGGACAACGGACGGAAGATTGTGCTTCTACAATGTTTTGCCGCGGACCGCGGCGGCGCAAAACCGTCCGACGGCACATCCTGGGCAGTGGGGACTGCGGCACAGGTTTTGCATAGAGCACAATTGTGCTCATTTTCGGCCGGTTTTTCAGGCTGAAAAACCGGCCGAAAACCCGTGCCGTGGGGACATGCCCTAAACTGATAACATCTTATATTTGGCACTTTGAAAGTCTATTGCATGACATTATGGCTGTGGATTTTTTCCACAATCATACAGTAGTTCCATAATTTATAAGGCCGAAAAAGACATATCTAAGGAAAGACAATATCCAAAGAAAGACAAAAAAAACCTCATTGGGTAAAAGCCAGTTGTCCTCATTTTAAGGAAAAACGTCCCTTCCCAAGTCTGGAGTCAGAATAAATCCCTGGGTCAATAACCCTTTTCCAGAATACTAGTCACTATAACTTGTTATATTATTACACTCTGGAAATGCATCCAGACCCTTTTTGGACTCCTTTAGTGAGTTCACCATGACCAGTTCCTCTGGCAGAGAGTTCCACAGTCTCATTGCTGTTAGGGTTTGTTCACACAACTGAATTATAAAGTGTAAATTCACTTCAAAATACTCTGCTAGAGCTGGATAGAACAGTGAAGCTTATTTTGGGGCTTATTTCGACACAAAATTTGCCCCGAAATAAGCATAAAATTAAGTTGTGTAAACACACCCTTACAGTAAAGAATCCCCTTCTAGGTTTTATGTAGAAACTTTCTTTCCTCTAGACATAGGATTTTTTGGGTATAAATAGTTTGTGAAAAGATCTCTGTATTGACCCAGGATATATTTATTAAAAGGGCTGTGTCCACCAAACACACTGATAGCATATTGGAACTCCCTCCACATAGTTTGTAAGGCTGAAAAAAGACAGATGTCAATTCAGTTCAGTCTATTGTGCTATAGTGTTAATCCAGAGGAAGGCAAAAAAAAAACCAATGAGGCAGAAGCCAATTGTCCTCATTTTAAGGAAAAAATTCCTTCCCAACTCCTATCTGACAATCAGAATAAATCCCTGGATCAATGACCCTTCTCCAAAATCCTAGTCACTAAAACTTGTTATATTATTGCACTCTAGAAAGGCATCCAGACCCTTTTTGAATTCTGTCCTCCTCTGGCAGAGAGTTCCACAGTCTCACTGCACTTACAGTAAAGAATCCCTTTCTAGGTTTATTATTGTTATTACCCTTATGTATATCGACCCATAATGACTCGGCATGTTCATCTCCTATATTTCCTTTATTTTCCCATAGTGCTGGCTTTAGACAGGATTTTCTATAAATACATACACCTCCTTCCTTCCAATTTTAAGATCTCTTCTAAATAAACTGTTACCCTGTAAGTTAACTGCCCAGTCGTAGCTCTCGTCCAGCCATGTCTCAGTTATCCCCACTATGTCATATTTTTCTTCAGCAATAAATAATTCTAGTTCATTTATTTTGTTGGTCAGACTTCTGGCATTGGCCAGCATGCAATTTAAAGATTTTTATTTCATTCTTTTAACCCTGTCCTTATTAACTTTTTCTATCCCCCTCCACTCCACTCCGATTTATTACTAATTCCCAACTCTCTATATTCACTATCTTGTCTGCTATGTGTGTAGCTGTCCTCCCCAGTCTATAGTTTACTTCTCCAACTTCCTGGCCATTTAGGTGCAGCCCGTCCCTACCATACAGTATGTAACCAATACAGAAGTCAGCCCAGTTCAAACCCCTCTTTCCTGCACCAATTTTTGAGCCACTTATTCAGCTATCAAATCTCCCGCTGCCTCTCTGGTACTACCTTGGAGGTCCTTCCCCTGAGCTTATGGCCTAAGTCCCTGAAATCATTTTTAAGGACACTCCACCTACCTCTTCCTTTGTGCCAATGTGGACCATGACAGCTGGATTCTCACCAGCCCCACCCAGCAATCTGTCAACCAGATCTGCTATATGTCGAACTTGGGCCCCAGGTAAACAACATACTGTTCAACGATCCCGGTCTTTGTGGCAGATTGCCCTATCTGTTCCCCTAATAATGGAGTCCCAAACTACAAACACCTGTCTAGCCTGACCTGCACTCCTATTCCCCATCTTACTGGAGCAGACAGGTGTATTGTCTTGCTGCAGCAATGCTATTTCTGAAATGACCTCCCCCTCATCCGCCAATCTTGCAAATTTGTAGGGGTGTACCAGTTCAGGACTAGCCTCCCAAACACTTTTCCCTCTACATTTCTTTCTTTCTGTTATCCAGCTAGCTGCCTCATGTTCCTGCACCTCCATGCTACCATCCTCCCCATCTACACCTGCGAGTGCTTGCTCATTGAACAGCAAACTCGCTTCCAAGTTGGCAATGGATCTCAGTATTGGCACTTGTTCATTTAGATCCAGGATCCGGGCTTCTAAACGTGCAGTGTGCACACCCCTCGCACAGCAGTATGGACCCTTGAACTGTTCAAGGACGGCATACATTGCACAGGTTGTGCACTGGACGGCATTGTCAATCATGGAACTCATGGGGATGTTACAAAAGGGAAACACACAACGATATACACTCACCGGCCACTTTATTAGGTACACCATGCTAGTAACGGGTTGGACCCCTTTTGCCTTCAGAACTGCCTCAATTCTTCGTGGCATAGCTTCTACAAGGTGTTTGAACGATGCTCAATTGGTACCAAGGGGCCAAAGAGTGCCAAGAAAAATATTCCCACACCATGACACCCCCACAACCAGCCTGAACCGTTGATACACCGCAGGATGGATCCAGGCTTTCATGTTGTTGACGCCAACATCTGACCCTACCATCCGAATGGTCCAGCAGAAATCGAGACTCATCAGACCAGGCAACGTTTTTCCAATCTTCTACTGTCCAATTTCGATGAGCTTGGGCAAATTGGAGCCTCAGTTTCTGTTCTTAGCTGAAAGGAGTGGAAACCCGGTGTGGTCTTCTTGCTGCTGTAGCTGATCTGCCTCAAAGTTCGCCGTACTGTGCGTTCAGAGATGCTCTTCTGCCTACCTTGGTTGTAACGGGTGGCTATTTGAGTCACTGTTGCCTTTCTATCAGCTCGAACCAGTCTGCCATTCTCCTTTGACCTCTGGCATCAACAAGGCATTTCCGCCCACAGGACTGCCGCTCACTGGATGTTTTTTCTTTTTCGGACCCTTCTCTGTAAACCTAGAGATGGTTGTGCGTGAAAATCCAAGAGATCAGCAGTTTCTGAAATACTCAGACCCGCCCTTCTGGCACCAAAAAACCATGCCAGTTCAAAGGCACTCAAATCACCTTTCTTCCCCATACTGATGCTCGTTTGAACTGCAGGAGATTGTCTTGACCAGTCTAATGCCTAAATGCACTGAGTTGCCGCCATGTGATTGGCTGATTAGAAATTAAGTGTTAACAAGCAGTTGGACAGGTGTACCTAATAAAATGGCCGGTGAGTGTAGACAGATAATTCAATACAATATTCTCCCTTCTAAACTCTTCTAAGCTAATCTCAAGTCCCCTCACTTAAGCCAAAAAAACACACTTTAGACAGAAACCACACTCGCTGTTTCAATTCAGTTTTAAACCTTTTTTTCACACGTTTTTCTGCCTTGCTTCAGCAAACCACGGCTCCAGGATACCAATGGAGAGGTCTGACCACCTCTCCGTTTAAAATGGAGACCTGCGGGAGCCTGTTCTCAAGATAGGTGCACCCTATCAATATGCTATCAAAGTGTGAGATAGGAAAACGTCTTAAATCACCCTGAAGTTATCTTTTCTCTATACTAAATAACTCTAATTTTGCTCATCTATCTTGGTATTCTACAGTAGTTCACCCTTTCATTACTGTATTCAGGGCTGTGGAGTCGGCAAGCCAAAGCCCGACTCCTCAATTTCCCAAACCTCCGACTCCCGACTCAGACTCCTTCATACATGTTTAAGTGATAACTTTACTGTAGTAACATGGTAACATCAGGCTGTTTATCACCTTATGATACAATAGAACAGACATTGACAAGCAAAAGGGTAACAATGTTTTGATCTTTTGAACACTTGTGGGTAGAGTTGAAGAAAAAGCTATATTTGTATCCAAGTCCAGTCTGCATCAACATTGGGAATGTGTGGAAGAGACCTGGGATCAGATTTTGGTCAAGACCTGCTTGAATCTGATTCAGAGCCCAGAAGGATTTGGGCAGTATTGAAAACCAAAAGGTGGATTTCCCAAATACTAACAAAATAATACAAATTAACATTTTTATTTTTCGGGGCAAAACAGTAACAATGCAGTTACAGGAAAGATTCTGCAGAACTAAGCAGATGCTAAATACTTGCAAGTCAAATTTATGTATAAGATAGGTAAGATGACTGTATATAAAATTATAGTAGCCTCATGTACAAAGCTGTAGTGAATGGTGAGATATGGAACCTGAAAGTCACAAGATCAAAACAGTGTTACCATTTTGCCTGTCAGTGTAAAATATATTTATTGGATATGACTTTAGAACACAAAAAAATTGTAAATATGCAAAACACTCCCGGGGGGGGGGGAAATTCGTGGAATTTAAATTTGTTCTGAAAAAATTGTTTCGCCCCCAAACAGTCTGATACATGACCTCACATTGATCTCATTATTTCCGGTAGAGAACAGCCTTTACACAAAATTTGGGTTTGGGGGCAAAGGGTGCCCAAGGGGGAAACATCTCAAAACAATGTCAGGGTTTAAAGGAATTCCCTCAGCCACAGTCGTTTTGTGAAGGGTTTGAACTCTTTTTTCCTTTTTTTGAAAGAGGTGAAAAATTTTGCTAAATCTTTTTTTCCCCTGGGGAGCGGAATTTTTTCCCCCTTGGGCGCGCTTTGCGCTCCATGTCATAAATTTTACCCCCCATTTGGTTTGGGGCCCTGAAGTTTATGGGAGCAGTGGGCAGGGGGCCGGCCCCTTTCCCTCTTGTCTTTCCCAATGCATCAAATTAATGGACCAACTAATTATTTATTTTGGGGGAGTCGGGGGTTCGGCCCCTTTTATGCGATTTCTGACCCCTTGAAAAAATAGGCACCGATCCGATCCCAGCCCTGATTGTGTTTGCCCCCCTTTTGGGAACCCTGCTACACCCCTTTAAAATGTTTTTTTTGTGCCCCGATGCCCAAAATGTACCCAATATTCCGGGGGGGCCCGGAACCCGGGGAAGCCCATGGAAAACAGACGCCAAAATAAAAGAGCTCCGCGGCGTGAAACCTTTCTGGGGGAGAAAGTAAGGGCACCCGGGGTTTTCCCCCAAAAACCCCGGCGACCAGCTGCTGGGTGTTCCTGATTCCCCCTCTTTTCCCGGCCCGCAGAAAAAAAAGGGGATGGGCGAGGTTTTTCCCCGGGTTTTCGGGCTTTTAAAGAGGAGGAAAACCTGTGGGGGGGCGCCAATTTTCCTTTCCCGGGCACCCCAGACGCGCCGCTCTCGTCCCTGGGGAAATTGCCGCCGGCATAAACCGGGGTTTTTTCCCCCTGCAGCTCCAGGGAAGTGGGGGACTCGGGGACCAGAGGGCTCTCCCCCGCCACCCTATACAAGACCCAAACTCCCCAGCCCCAGCCAGTGGGAAGGTAAATGAGCATCCCAAAAAGGGGTTTCCCCCCCAAAACAGCAGCAGAGAGGCCGGTCGCCCCGGCTGCCCCGGAGAATCCACCCTGCCCCCCTGCGCCCCCATTTTTCTCCGCCCCATCGGAGCTTGTATTTCCTCCCCTGTAGCCCTTTGGGAAAAGGGGGGATGGGAAACCCCCGGGGGACGATTGCACTGCCCCCGGGAAACCCAAAAGATCCCGCCAATTGTAGCCCTGCCGACCTTGCTTTTGTTCCTAAGGCCCAGGGCGGGGCCACGGCCCCAAAGGGGGGCCCCGGGTTTTTTTCCCCTGCCCCCATGGGGCACCCCGTGGCCCCAGTATTCCGGGAAGACACCAAGAGGGGGGGACACTGTTTGCGGGAAATGCAGGGGCCCACCCTGGGGCTGCTTTGGGGGCCCCCTCTTCTCCTCGGACC
>JAODAL010067348.1:0-17333 GCA_025379985.1 Phyllomedusa bahiana | reverse complement strand
AAACTTTTTCAATAAACAAAGCGGTTGGGAAAAAGCCCAAAAAAAAACGAAATCTGTTATTTTTTTCGTTAATACCACGGGTTTTTTTGCCCCATTCAATTCCCCTTTGTGGTGACAATTAAAATTTGCTGTTTTAAAGATTTACGTGGAAGCTCCCGTCAATGAAACAATGTAGGGCGCAAAAGGGGGTCAAAAAAATACGTTTTCTTTTATGTTTTCGTTAATACAAGGGGGATTTTTTTGGGGGGTTATTTAATTTTTTTTGTGGTTTTTCTAAGGGAATTTTTTGGGGGCCGGGGGTTAAAAACTTTAGTAATTGCTGGGGGTAAATGAACCAAAAGGGGGTTCCAAAAGAAAAAAAACAGGGGTTATTTTGTTATGTTTTGGGGTTAAAATTAAAAACGGGGTAATTTTTTTTGGGCCCCCCTTTTTCCAAAATTTCACCTTGGGGGGGAACTATGGGAATTTGGGCGGGTTTTTTAAGGTTTTTAAGTGGATGTTTGGGGTTTTTAAAGGAAACAAAGGGGTGGCGAAAAAGGGGACAAAAAAAAATTTTAAGGGGTTATGTTTTGTATAAAAACCCCCGGTAATTTTGCAACCCTTTTTTAAACCTGTGTTGAATAAAATTTGCTTTTTTAAAGGGGTTTTTTCGGGGATGTTTCTCAATGAAAAAAGCGGGGTGCGCAAAGCCCAAAAAACACGTCCCTTTTTAGTTTTAAAAAATAATACGCTGAAATTTTTTTGCACCTTTAAAATTAAACCTGGGGTTTGGATAAAAAAATTTGCGGTTTTAAAAGATTTCTTTGGATGCTGGGGTTTTTTAAACCAAAGGGGGGTGCGCAAAAAGTCAAAAAAACACTTTACCCTTTTAAATTTTTTCCCTTTTAAAAAATTGAAAAAAAAAAAACAGGGTTTTTTTTTTGGAAACCCAAAAAACCCCTGTGCTGACAACAAGATTGCGGGATTGTAATTTAACGCAAGGGGATAAAAAATCAAAAACAGGGGAAGGGGAAAAATTTAAAAAATGAACACCTATCTAAAAAGTTTTCGATAATAAAAGTGGAGTTTTGCACCAACCCAAAGAGCCCTGAAAGTTCCCAGAAATAAAGTGTACCCAAATTTAATAATTCGGCCCGGGCCCAAATATCCAGGAAATATTTCAGTAGCAAACTGTTTAAAAAAAGATTTTGCAGGGGCAATTTCTAAAAAAAAAGTTTTTGGTGAACTTTACCCCCAGTTTTCCCTTTTATAAAATGGGCTTGTCTGTGTTCGCCCGGGGGCCCCTTTCCCCCCCCCCCCCCCCGCTTCCCCGGGATTTAAACAGCGGTAGATGCTCCCCTTTTTAAAATTTCTCTAGCTGCAAAATTTAAAACCCTTCAAATTTTAAATAAACTAAATTGGAAGGGATCCAGCAATAAAGGTTTTCCCCTTTGGGCAGAAAATGGGAATAATTTCCCCTGAGCTGTTTGGGAAACGGGCCCAAGCGCCGTCCTTTTTTCCTTTGAGACGCTGAGGGACACAAAGGGCTGAACGGGAAAAGGGCTGTTCTATGTTAAAAACAAAAGGTCATGTGTTTTTTTTCCAGCCCCCCCGAAACCCTTTAAAACCCAGCATGACTCGCACACACATCTCAACCTGCTCTATTCTGTAATCTGATTTGCGGCCCAAAAAGACAGGAAACCCCCAAAATTTGGCACGATTTAATAGAAATCCCAAAGTTTTAAAAAACCTTTAATTTTATCGCTTTATTTGAAAAATTCTTTTCACCATAAAAACCTTGCCGATTTAAATTTTGTCGATAAAAAATTTCCGCTAACACTAATGAAAAATTTATATTTTAAAAAACACCCCCTTTTTTTGACCCCAAATAAAACCCCAAAATTAACAAGTTGGGTCCCCCTTGGGATAAAATTTTGGCACCCCAAACAAATGGCTGGGAAAAATTTACTTTATTTTTTTGTTTAAAGACACGGGGGTATTTTACTAAATTGAAAAGCACAAACGGTTTAAATTTTAACCCAAACCGGAAGGGAATTTAAATTTGCTACAGGCAAAATTGCTTTTTTGGGGGTTTTAAAAAAGAAGATTTCTTTTTTTGACCCCCAACAGCAAAAAATTTGGCAAAATTTAAAACCCCTGGACCCTAAATTGCACCAAAAAAATTTAGAAACCCAAAAAATTCCCAAACTTTGTACCTTTGTTACAATCCCCGTGTATTTTAGGGGGTACACACCAAGAGAAAAATTGTTAAAAACCAAGGGTTAAATAAATTTAAGGCTACGGGAAAAAAATTGTTTTTTTTGGCGGTGAAAAAAAGGAGGGTTTTTTCTTTTAGTACCACAAAAAGCAAAAAATGTTTAAAATTAAAACCCTTTGGGGATGAAAAAAATTTGCGCAAAAGAATTGAGAAACCCAAAAAAACTACCGTTTGTAGCGTTTTTTAAAAAGGTGGCTTTGTTTTTTAAACGGAACACAAAAAGGGAGAAAAACTTGAAATTTAAACCTTCGGTTAAAGAATTAGCTCCCCGGGAAAAAATGTATTTTTTGGGGGTTTAAAAAAAGAAGTTTTTTTTTTAAGGACCAAAAACAGCAGAAAAAAACGTTTAAATTTTAAAACCCCTGGATGAAAATTTGCGCAAAAAAAATTTTAAAAAAAAAAAACTACCAGCTTTTTTTAGCGTGTTAAAAATGGCGTGTTTTTATGAAAACACAACAAGAAAAAAATTTTTAAAATTTAAACCTTGGGGGTTAAAAAATTTATGTTTACAGGAAAAAATTTTATTTTTGGTGGGGGGGAAAAAAACGGTTTTTTTTTAGGGGAACCAAAAAAAAAAAAAACCCCCCCCGCAAACAACGCTTAATTAACCCCCGGGATGAAAATTGCGAAAAAGGGAATTAGAAACCCCAAAAAACTACCATTTTTTGTGGGAGGGGGTTTTTTAAACAAGGGGTTTTGTTTTTTTACGGTACACAACAAGTTTAAAAAAACTTGTAAAAAAACCCTTCTTTATTTTTATCCCTACGGGAAAAAAAAATGTCTTTTTTGGCGGGGGGGAAAAGGGGGGAATTCCCTTTTAGGGGGACCAAAAAGGCAAACAACCGCTTAAATTAAACCCCCCGGATGAAATTTTCCCCGCAAAAAAAATTAAAAAAACCAAAAAATGAAGGGGGTATAGGGGATTGAAAAAAAACGCTTTTTTCTTAAAGAAAAAAAAACGGGAAAACTGGCTTAGACCCCCCCTTGGGATTTTCCCAATGTATTTTGGGGCAGATAGCTTTTAAAAAGATTTTCAGCGCGGGGGACCCCACACTGGAATTCATTTTAAAAAAACCCCCCACAAAATCGGAATTAGAAGGGTTAAGAAAAGAAAGATCTAAAGACAAGCTGGCCCACCCCCCAAAAATCGTGTAAAAATTGGGTTTTTTTTTTTAGTAAAGAAAATCTTTAACCCAGCTGTGGCAGCCCCCTTTCCCCCTAATCAAAAACGTGAGAGCGGTATGAGCTCCCAGCCGCGCCCCCCGGATTTATAGTCCCGGGGGGGCGTCACAGAATCCCCCGGTCTCTGATTGGCTTCATCCCCTGCACATGTTAGTAGGCTATGCCCTGCTTCCCTCCAGAGTTCTTTGCCCCATGTCCCCGCCATGTGTTTGCACCCATTTTTTTCAATCAAAAGCACACCTTTGTTTTACACAAGTAACCCAAAATTCCGACTTTGTTTTTTTCCCCAACCGAAGTTTTTTCCCGAAAAATTCCAAAAAGAATTTTCCCCTTCGTTAGAATCAATTCGCCCAAACCTAAATTTTACTATAAATTTTTTACATTTGATAATATTTGGGGAAAAATAAAAAGGGACCAACCAATTTTTGGGGGTTTTGGGGCCGTTCCTTAAACGGGGGGATGACCCCACTTTTCTGCCCGTCCCCCCAAAAAGGGTCAAATTTTGGGAAAGTTTGATTGGGAGCAAATTTTCCCTTTGGGAAAACCTTTAAAGATTTAAAACTGTTACCAAAAATCATTATTGGATGATGAAGGATTCCCTTGGTGGGCCCTCTTTTTGATGACCAGGGTTGGTTTAATTTACCCAAACCTTTTTCCCCTCCCCATAATGTGGAGTCCCTGATTTCTATATGAAAAAGTTTTAAACTTGGGGAAATTTATTTTAAAATTTAAAATTTTTTATGTTTCCTTTTCTGGGGGGTTTAATGGGTTTTTTAGCCGTGGGTTTAAAAATTAAAAAACTCTGGGAACTTTTTGGGGGGGGTTTATTTTATGAAATCCCTCCCCGGTCTTTAAAAAACACCTTTTTCCCGCACAAAACAACCAATCGAGCGCCCCCTCGCCCCGCCCCCCCCCGGCCCCGGGGATTCTTAAAGTTTCCCACCTATTTTTAAAAATAAATTAAGGGTTTTTCAGTTTGGGGGTGGGCGGGGCTAGTCCCAGGGTGGGGGATAAAAAAAAAAAAACGGACTCTTTTTTTTTAAAATCTTTTTTTTGGGGTTGGGAAAAATGCAAAATTTTGACATTAAAAAACCCCGAAAACTACAAAACCTTACAAAAAAAAAAGGGGCCCCATCGCTGGAAACAGCTTGTCTGTCACTAGCTTGTGCTGTCCCCCAACAAGGGGGGCCTAAACCTAAGTTACCCCGGTTCCCCTTAAAGTAAGGGCCATGTCTTCCCCTCTAAAAATTTTTTGGGTACTTTCAATTGGTATATTTTTTTAGCTCACAGAAGAGTCCCAGTTAAGAAGGGATGAAACACAAAAATTGCAACGACTTTCAAGTATACTTTTCCTGACCTTTTATAACATTAAAGGGGGAGAAAATAGAAGTCAGGGTTTTTGGAATTTCCTTTCCCCTTTTTTTGGGGAGTTTTTCCCACTTATAGGGAATGTAATGGGAGTACGATTAGAGTGAAATATTAATACATATTTGTTTTTTCTTTTGCAAAAAAAAAACCCGAGAAATAAATTTTTAAGGGGGTATTTCAACACCTTTTCCCCAGTCCCTTTAGGAAAGGGGTTCTAAGCTGAATATAGAAAAAGGTGATAAATGGATACTGAAAAATTTTAGTTGCCCGCAGAAAAATTTGGGGAAATTTTTGTTGTACAGTGTTTTGTAAAATTTTAAATTTAAACCCTTTTATAGTGTGACAATTTGTTTTTCCCCATCCAAGAGTAATATTGAGTATTAACTGTATGTATTGTGAATTGGCGATTTTATAGTTAAGGTAATAAATATTGAATTTAGGAAAAAAAGCTTTTCCCGTTTTAGTGATTTGGTTTAGTTTAAATTTTGGGTTTCTTTATTTTGATGTACACATTTTGGGGGTTTTTTATATTTGGCACTCCCCCAAAAAAGTGGGAATTTTGGGGGGATGACTGTAAGTGCCTTTTACAGTAAAATGTTTTATATTACAATGTGTAGTGTAACATCAGTTACAGACCATCAGTAAGTTTTATTTTTTTTACTGAATTTTGTCTAGTAAAATTTCTATAAACAGTAAAGTCAGGGGAATAAATATTGCATTGTATTTTTCTGCTTTGTTCCAGGAAAAAATTAATTAAAATAAAAAATATACAAAATACAGGAAATTTTTAAATGTCACCACTACTTTGTTTTAATTTCTGTGAAACACCTATAAGGTTATAAAAAAAAAAAAAAACATCCTAAATGCTACTTTAAATACTTTCATAAAGTTGTTTTTTTTTTTTAGAAAGGGGTGTTTTTATTGGCCCTTCAAAGCCATGTCAAAAGTGAACTAGTCCCTAATTTTTTTTTATAATTTTCTTTAAATTGTCAAAAAATTTTAAGTCTTTAAAAGTCCTAACAAATAAAAGGATGTTTAAAAAATGTCAACATTAGTAGATATAAAATAAATGCAAGCTATTAACATTTTTGCATGATTCACACTGACAATTAAAAATTTTGAAAATGGCAAAATTTTGAAAATGGCAATTTTTTTAAACAAAATTTACCACTAACGTTCAATGTGTTACAAATAATCAGTCTTATGAGTGTTGGAAAGTTATTCCACAGAAAGTGACAGGTGAGATTTAAAAAATTGGGCTATGTCAGAAAGGCCAAAACTCTGTGTAGCAATAAATGGTTAACTTATTGTTTATAACATACGCTTGATATGCTATGTGCCGCGATTTGCGCTAATCGCTGCACAAAACATTTCATTGGTAGAGTATGTAATGCCCCTATCGAGGCACATCGCGCATGGAGGCGCTTAGCTTATCATTACAAGTATATGAAATGCGCCCAACACATACGTGAAATGCACCAAACATATACTTATAAAATGTGAAATGCGCTTAAAACATATACACTTGTAATGATGTGCTATGCGCCTCAATAGGCACATTTTGTTATGGAGGGGCACAGGGCATAATTTTTAGGCGCATTATGTGTACTATGCAAGGTATACTTGACGCCAGATTTTTGATAGGGGCAGACTTTCTGGTGCACTTTAATAATAATAATAATAATAATAATAATAATAATAATAATAATAATCTTTATATAGCACCAACAAATTCCACAGCACTTTACAATGTAGAGGTTATAAGTACAGACAAAAGACAGACATTACACAATGAAAGTAACTTACAGATAAGACACAAGGTGTGAGGGCCCTGCTCGCAAGAGCTTACAATCTATGAGGGTGCCTGGGGGAGACAAAGGGGGAGAAGTGCTAAGTTTACAATGGTCCAGCCTTGTTTCATAAATATGGGGTTGTTTGCATAAAAATTTGGTGAACCTGCCACCATGATGATCTATATACAGATATTTACACTTATTTAATGCACATAAAACTGATGTAGCACCGCCAATTTTCGGACATCCCGCCCTTAAAATTAAAGGGTTTTAATGGTTATAATTTATTTGCTATGGGCCCAAAACAAATAATAACAGTAATAATAGAACCTTACTATAAAGTACTAAGTATACTTTTATACAATAAACAAGTCTTTGTCTACATTCTTAAACCTATTTTAAAGGGGGTGTCCCATCTTATCAGTTTTATTGTCTACTTGCAGGCTTGGATTGGCCCACACGGGAAGAGGGAAAATCCCTGGTGGGCTCCTATGCATGGAAGACCTGGAGTTCCTTTTAAACTCTCTATACATACTTGGGAGAGGCAGAAAGGCAAAGAGAAAGTAAAAAAAACAAGAGGCAGAGTATTAGTTACATGTGCAGTAGCTGTATGGTGGGCCCCAGAATCAACTCTACAGGTAGCCCCCGGAATGAAATGCCACTGGTTGGCCCTAGGCACCCCAGTCCAGCACGGTCAACATCTTCTTAGTGAATAAAATCATTTTTATTTACAACCAAGGCTTCTCACAGCCACTCTAAATTCCAGCTTTGTATTTCCTAGGTTAGTTGTAAACTGCATGCTCCATCTAAGTAGGTTAAGAACAGACGTGGTGTCAATTTAGTCTTACCTTTTCTCATAAACAGTAATAAATATCCCTGTAGCTATTCTTATTAACTATATTTTTTTTCTAATTTCTTTTAACATTTTCCCTGAGTCCTGATCTACTTGAAGAGCACTCTGTTTTTTTATATTATTTATTTAGCACCTTACTGCCATTTTAAATTTTAAAAAAGTTATATCTCTACTCTCCTCTTGGATCCAGCACCATCCTCACTTTTCTCCAGTTTCCTGTTTTCTTCCCTTCTGTTTTTTTTTTTCTGATCTGTGCCTGGTCATCACTGGACATCACTGTTCAGAGGCCTTAATTTCCATTTGATTCAGACCAATAGAAAACAGAAGACCGGAAGAGAGTGAGGGTGGTGCAGTGCTGAATCCAAGGTGAGAGGAGAGTATAAGTTTTGTATTTTTTTTTTTTTTATAAAATTTTCTTTATTTGGACCAACAGATAAAAGATACAGAAAATTATGCAACTTGTTAAATTTCAAACGATAACACAACATACAGTAGGTCATCAGGATACCAAATTTCAAGCAGATGCTTTAGATTGTGACCCATATCCACGCATTTATATAAATCACTGGTCCCTTTTTTTTTTTTTTTTTACTTGCCTACTTAATAAACCACTAAACATGCAAAAACTTTAACCTCGTGGTGTGCTTGAAGAAAATGCTGTACGTAGCAGTATAATGAACTTCAAAAAACGTCCCACCCCTCCCCCCTGCCCCGTCTCGGCCGGGTCCTCCCCCCAGACACCGCCCACCCCCCCCCCAATACCGAATACCGGGGGTCTTTTGATATGGGGCCTTTCAAAAAACTTACCCCAATAGGGTAAATAGTGTCTCCCTGCGAATTCAGGAGTGTGTGCCCAGTCCCCGGCCATAGCCACAGGTATGATTAGAAATCGGTGAGGTATTAAACCTTCCATTGTACAGGGTTCCCCCCGAGATTCCCCCTGGAACACCCGAAAGGTTCTGTGCCTGCGGTGCTCTTAAGTCCTATTCTTCCTTTTTTTTTTTCCCCTTCTTCTTTTAAAATTCCCCCCCGGACAAAAAATTTTCCCCCCTTTCTCTTTTTTTCTTTCGCCCCACCCTCCTTTTTTTTCTTTTTCCCTTTAAAATTGCTTTTTTCAACCCCCCCCTTTTTAATTTTTCCCGGGTGAGGCCAACAATAAGTGTAAAACCCTATTTTTCTTATTTGTATAGGAGGACATTTCCCCCTCCTCGAGGCCAACTGGCCATGGTGCATCAAGGAAAAAAAGCACCAAGTGTCTTTGAAAAAAAGGGGCTAGGGTTTCCCATATTATTTTGACCCCGGGGGCCGGGGGCCCCCTTTACGGGGGGTCGGGCCGTACTACCGTAGGGGGCCCCGGGGGGAATAAAGGGGCCCCCGGGCCGCAGGGGGCCCCCTTTTTTCCTCGTGACAGAGCAGGGCCCCGGGCGGGCCCCGGCTGCGGGGGGGCCCCGGGAGGAAAGGTGACTCGCCCCCCGGGGGACCGGCCCGCGCTTTGGGCCGGTCTCTGCACCCCGGGGGGCCCTACGTCCCAAAACGCCCAAGGGGGCCCGGGCCCGGGGAAGTTGAGGACTAATGCCCCCCGCCCTCCCGGGGTTTTCGACGGTGGTTCAGCGGAGCCGGGCCCCACTAGCGTTTGGGGCTCCGGGCTGATCTCCCCCGGCAGGCTGAACGGGAGGCCTTCACCCTCCCCGGGGGGCCGGGCCCCCCTACTAGTTGACTGGGCCCCGGCCGGGGAAGTCACTTCACCGCCCCGCCTTTGCAGGGCAGCGGGAGGGGGGCCAGCATTGGGAGCGGGGGGGAGGGGGGCTAAGGGTAAGTGGGGGTTTTTGTTGTTTTTTATATAGAAAAAAACTAAGGGGGGGCCCTCTACTATGTTTAATGGGGGCCCGGGCAAACCTATCTCTAATGGGGGGCCCATACCTATGTCTAATGGGGGCCCCTTGCTCCCATCACTAAACGGGGCCCTGCTACCCAAATCACTAAAGGGGGCCCTGCTACCAATTTTCTAAGGGGGGCCCGCTACCTATCCCAAAAGGGGGCCCTGTACCTAAGTCTAAGGGGGGGCCCAACTACCTATTTTTTAAGGGGGCCCGCTACCTATTTCAAAGGGGGCCCCTTTGCTACCTATTTCTAAGGGGGGCCCCCTGCTATTTAAACCCTAAAAAAGGGGGGCCCTTTGAACCTATAAACAAAGGGGGGGGCCCCTGTTTCCTTTTTCCCTTTTTGGGGGCCCTTTTACCTATCCACTAAAGGGGGCCCTGCTACCAAATGTCTAAGGGGCCCCCCGGTACCAAATTTCTAAGGGGGGGCCCTGCAAACCTATTTCTAATGGGGGCCTGCTCCCTTTACCCTTAAATTTGGGGGCCCTGCAAACCTATTTTAAGGGGGGGCCCTGCTACCATTTCAAATTTGGGGGGCCCTGTTTAACCAAATCACAAAGGGGGGCCCTGCTACCAAATCACAAAAAGGGGGCCCTGTTACCAATGTCTAATGGGGGCCCCTGCTACCTATTTTCTAATGGGGGCCCTCCCTCCCCTTTTGTCAAAAGGGGGGCCCCTGCTCCCTATCTCTAATGGGGGCCCTGCAAACCTATGTCAAAATGGGGGCCCTGCTACCTATGTCTAAGGGGGCCCTGAACCCCTATCCTAATGGGGGCCCTGCAAAATTTAGGTTCCAAATGGGGCCCCTGTTTAACCTATCAAAAGGGGGCCCTGCTACCTTTTATTTAAAGGGGGCCCCCTGGCACCAAAGTCTAAGGGGGGCCCCTGCTACCTTTTCACTAAAGGGGGCCCTGCTACCAATCACAAAAAGGGGGCCCTGGTTTACCTGGGGTCTAAGGGGGCCCGGGTCCCCTATCAAAAAGGGGGCCCTGCAACCTATCACAAAAGGGGGCCCTGGTACCTTTTGTCTAAGGGGGCCCCTCCCTACCTATCAAAAAAAGGGGGGCCCTGTACCTTTTTTCCTGGGGGGGGCCCCGATACCTTCACAAAAGGGGGGCCCTTACCTATCTCAAAGGGGGGCCCTGATCCCTATCTCAATGGGGGCCCTTCTACCAAATTTTCCAAAAGGGGGGGCCCTCCCCTTTTTTCTAAGGGGGGCCCTGCAAACCTATCCCCTAAAGGGGGCCCTGCAAGTTCTCTAAGGGGGGGCCCTGCTCCCTTTATTAAAAAGGGGGCCCTTTCTACCAAATCTTTTAAGGGGGGGCCCGGGGGGTCCCTTTTTTCTAAGGGGGGGGCCCCCCGGGGCTACCTTTTTCTAAGGGGGGCCCGGGCTCCCCTATCTCAAAAGGGGGGGCCCGCTACCAAATCATTTAAAGGGGGCCCCTGCTACCTATCACAAAAAGGGGCCCTGCTCCCCTATCACTAAAGGGGGCCCTGCAACCCTACACAAAAGGGGCCCCTTTGTACCTTTCTTTTAAGGGGGGCCCTACTCCCTTTTGGTTCAAATTTGGGGGCCCTCAAACAAAAGTCAAAAGGGGGGGCCCTGCAAACCTATCACAAAAGGGGGGCCCCTTTTCTACCAAAAGCCCAAAAGGGGGGCCCTCCCAACCTATGTCTAAGGGGGGCCCCTGCTTTTTTGGGTCTAAGGGGGGCCCTGGTTTACCTATGTCTAAGGGGGGGCCCCCTGGCAAACCTAGGGGTCAAATGGGGGCCTGGGCCTACCTATTTTAAAAAGGGGTCCTTTAATGTGGTTTTATTTTGGTGGTGTTTTTTTTTGGGGGGTTTTACCTGAGCGGTTTTGTCTAAACCTCAAATTGTAGTCTCTATAGGGGCGGGTTGTAAGTTTACCTGAGCCCGGGTTTGTCTTTTCATTTAATGGGGGCTCTAAAAGGTGGTGTTTGGGTTTTTAAAATTTAGCTGGTGTCGACCTCTATGGGGTTTCTCAAATTATGGTGGTGTTGTAGGTTACACCTGATTTAGTGTTGACCTCTTTTAGTCTCTATATGGGGGTTTGTTGAAATTTTATACCTGAGCTGGTGTCTCATCACTTTTGTGGTCTCATAGGGGTTTTGGGGTTATCCCTGAGGGGTTTGTCTGACCTCTGTGTGGTCCCCTAAAATTGGGGGTTTGTAGGTTTTTTATCGGCGTTTAGTAAAAGTGGGACCCACAAATTTGGTCCCCTGATTGTAAAAGAGGGAAAACCCACCTGACCATGTGATAGGATTTAAACACTTTTCCTTCTTTTGGGTTTTTTAAATTTTGGGAAAGGGGGTAAAAGTTTTGGTGACCAAAAAAACCCAGGGAAAGGGGGATTTTTGTAGGGGGGGGTTTGGAGGGGGTTTTTGTATGTGGGTGGAGGGGGTATTGTATGGGGGTGGGGGGGATTTGTTGTGGGTGGAGGGGGGATTTTGTTTGTGGGGGGTGGGGGATTTTTTTTGTGGGGGGGGGGGGGATATTGTATGTGGGTGGAGGGAGAAAGGAAATGAACTACTTAGCCCTGTGTCATGATATGTGAGACGCAACAGAATGTAAATTCTTGATTGTACTACCCCATACAATTTGTTTTGCAACTTATTATGGGGTAAAATGGGGCTTTATGTCCTAGAAGCCATTTTTTTTGGGGGGGGTGGGGCGTTTGGGGGTTGCTGGCGGCGGGGCGACGGGTTGCGGGAGGGGTTTAAGGGGGGGGGCGGGTGTTCACTGTTGGGGCCCTGAAATTTCTTTTGGGCACCCCTAACCCCGGGGGAAAGCCCATGACGTGGAACAGGTCTCCCGAGGGGAGCCACAGCGAAAACACCCATCTGACAAAATTTTTTCCCCATACGTTGCCCTCTCAATGGGGTCAAGTACGCGTTGTGCAATTTTGAGTTATCTCCGATTCGGGTGGAGGGAAGAAATTTATGAGCCCTGATAGAGTTTTTTAAAAATAAAAATTTGGTGTATTTCGGATAATTGATCCCCATCTTTTTAGTTGTTAGGGGTATCCTCTATCCCAAATTTCCCAGTGGGAATCTGAAAAATTGGGAGAGGTGTCCCCGTCTAGCAAGAGGGGTTTTAAGATAGCCTGTCAAAAACTGGTCCCGTCGGCGTCCGTCATTGATTTCAATACCACCGTGCAGTAATGGTTCACATGTAAATAATTGAAGAAAGGTATCACCATGTGAGGGAAGAGCTCCTGTAGTTCTCCTAACGTGTATGGATTACAGGTTTGGGGATTTATCCCTCCCCCAGGGTTTTTTGGGCCCCTGTTTTTGCCCTTTGAAAATCAATGAGGTTTTTTTATCCTGAAACTCTGGGTTGTAGATCAGTGACCTGTGTAAAGAAAACCAAGGCGATGAGGGCCCTCATCTTATTCCAAGCTCTCCAGACCGACATCAACACCGTATTGACATGTACCTCTGCTGGGATCTGGCTGTACTGCAAGTGCACAAAATCGATTAGGGATACATTTGGGAGAAACAGTCTCTCTAGCGAGCTACTAGCGAACACCTCAGTTCCCTGCTTCCAATCCGCTAGGTACCTCCCCAGTACTGCCAGGCAATAATGTCTAATTTGATTTGGGTTGACAGAGTAGGTGTAAAGGTATGCGTGCCCTCTTATTGTGCCAGATGAACGCCCGGTAAAGGGCATTGATTGCTTTTTCATCTTTAGGTCTGAGATAAATTGGTAACATTTGGAGCAGGTATAATAGCTGCGGAAATTCCACCATTTTTATAAGATTCACCCTTCCCATAAAGTTTAGCGTGATGTTCTCCCACGTTTTCAGCGTTTGTGTCGCTGATGAAATGTATCTCTTCAAATTGTCCTGACACATGTTCGCCGGGTTTCTAGTGAGTAAGATGCCCAGATATTTCAATGAGGAAGTGCACCACCTTATGTTAAATGCGGCTGACCGTAGGGGCCTGGTAGGACCCTCCACATTTATCTTGTATCCTGAGAGGCGCCCCCTATCCTTTACTACCTCCAGAACTCGGGACAGAATCAGTTTTGGGTTGGCTATCATTAGTAATAAATTATCTGTGTAAGCAGTGAGTTTTAACGTCCGGTTGCATTTAGTTATGCCCTGGATAGAGGCTTCCTGAGAGATGTACTATAGGAGCGGATCTATTGAAAAATTAAACAAGATGGGCGAGAGTGGGCAGCCCTGTTTTACCCCTCTAAAGAGGTCAACCTGCAGCGTTATATGGCCATTTAAAATTAGTGCAGTGGAACAGTTTATATGGAGAAGGTCTAAGAAGTTCAGAAAGACAGATCCGAACCCCCTACGCACCAGCGCAGCGTTTAGGTAAGGCCAGGATACCTTGTCGAAGGCCTTCTCAGCATCCAGGCTTAACAGCATGGAGACCGGATGACCCGACTCCTGAGCCGCTAACATTGCCGCCGTTGCCACTCTAACATTCCGGACTGAGTGTCGGTTCGCTACAAAACCAGACTGATACGGGTGAATGATGCTTGGTAAAAAATTTTGGAACCTGTTGGCTAAGATCTTTGCCAATAGCTTGTAATCCAGGTTCAGCAGTGAAATTGGTCTATATGAGGTGAGGAGGGTCGGATTTTTCCCTGGTTTTAGGAGTAACGTCGTTCTAGAATCAAAAAAGGAAGGCACCTCTCGGGATCGTAAATAGATATCATTAAATAATGTGGTCAAGTAGGAGGTCACCTCAGGTTTTAAAATTCGGCCGAGAAGCCACCTGGGCCTGGCGCTTTACCACTGGCCGAAGATGTGATTGCACCCCTTACTTCCTCCTCTGTAATCTCCCCCTCCAACCCCGTACGTTGGTCTTGGGAAATGCCTGGCATTTGGACCATATCTAAGAACGACCTGGTGCCCTCTTCATCAAATGGGGTTGCGCTATATAATGATTCGTAATATGCAATAAATGCCTTCTCGATGTCATTAGGGTCCCTAAGGTCACACCCCGTTTCTGGGTCTGTCACTGTCGAGATTGGTGGTTGCGTCTTCCAGGGTTTTGTCATTTTGGCCATTATCGCACTTTGTCCCCCCCACCTATAGAATTTATTTTGTGTTGCCCTAGTATGGCCTAACGCGTGGCCTTGTAGAAAAGTCTCTAATAGGCCCCGCGCATCTCTAAAGTCCGCTTTCGTCTGGTCAGAGTGGACCACCGCATGGGCCTCTTGAGCTCTCTGAAGGTTAGAATATACATTTTCAAATGTGTTTTGGTACTCTCTCCGTTTCATGCCCATATAGCTTATAATGCTGCCCCAGAGTACAGCCTTTGCTGTCAGCCACAAGAGAGGGACATCGTCTGCATGCTCTTTGTTATCTGCTAAGTATTGTTTCCATTGAATAATCAAGTAGTCCCTAAAATCGTCCGCGTTAGAGAGATAGGCTGGAAAACGCCATATCCTGTACTTAGGGCGGGAGCCAAAGCCGCCCAGGGTCAGCACTATAGGGGCATGATCCGAGATGGCGATGGGAAGTATGTCTGAACCGAGTATATCTGCGGCCAGGGAAATGGCGACCAGTGCTAGGTCAATACAAGAAAACGTATCATGTACTACCGAATAGTGGGTATACGTTCTATCCGTCGGGTTTTTCGCTCTCCAATGATCAAAGACCCCTAATGCGTCGGATAATAGAGATATTGATGGATGTGTCTCTGTAGACCCCCCGCACGCCTTAGATCTATCCAGTCCAAGACAGGGGGCGAGATTAAAATCACCCAGCAACACCAGGTTAGTATGGTCCCTCTGCAATAAGAAATCCACAATTTCTGCAAAAAATGCCTCAGTTGGGGAGTTTGGGGTGTAAAGATTAAAAAGTGTATATATTCTATTTGCAATTTTTATTCGCATGTAAATTAAATGGCCAGCTTGATCCGTATGTTGTTCTAGGATCTCCTGCACCAGTCCCTTTCTGAAATATATTGCCACACCACGTGCTTTTGTTTTATAAGTAGCCACAATCGGGGGTCTAGCCACGGAGTGCGTATTGGCACAAAGTCACCCGTCCTCCAGTGTGTTTACTGAAGGCACATGATATCAGCCTTCAGTTTCTTAACATGCACCAGGACCTTCCTACGTTTCTCGGGGATTTTAAGCCCTGCTACGTTCCATGACACTATTTTAACGGTGTAAGGCATATTATGTTCAACTACAGCATGTGCGGTGTCACTCATCCTGTATCTCTAAAAGGGACTGACCCGCACATTCCATGCAGCAGAGGTTGATGACCCAAGGAGTCCCAGCGAGCACCCCGAGAATCATCCTTTGTAGGAAGAGAACCGTGAGCTAAGTGCCCGCCAAAGGGAGGACCCGGACAAGACTTCCCACAACAAAACCCCAAAATGTTTATAACAAGAAAATGAATTCCAACATTTAGAACATACATGTCTGCCAACATGGCATAATAGGAACCCCACCACGCCCTACAGCAAAAATACGATTATCGAGCAATGCAATCAATTGTAAAACATCAGACTGTACATTGTTTCCCAAAAAAACCCCTGTAATCATTACGGGATAACTTTCGAGAGTCCATAACTCCTTCCCCGCTTCCTCAACCCATCTTCCAAAAATGAGAGGAGTATATGAATCATTATCCAGCTAGCCCGTCAGGTCAGAACAGCCGACCCTTGAGCACAGTGTCATTCCGCTACCGGCAGAAACCTCCGTGCTGCCTCCTCTGGTGAGTCATAGAACACTTCCCTCCCATTTTCCTGCACCCGCAGTCTGGCCGGGTACAACAACTGGAAGCGGATGTTGTTGTCGTAGAGATGTCTACTGACCCCCTGAAAGGCCCTGCGTTTAAGGGATACCTGGGCAGAAAAATCCTGAAATATCAGGATCTTCTCCCCTTTCACCTGGACATCCCTGAGCTGCCGAAAAGCCTTGAGGAACTTTTCCTTGATCGTCCAGTTATGGAACCTCGCGATGACTGGGGGGGGCCTACCTCTCTGCTCTCTTCTCACCCCCATTCTAAAGTTTTGTATTTTAAAATAACAGCAGCATGCCAAAGAAGTAACAAAAAATAAACCAGACCATCCTTTTAATGGTGATGATTTGAAATTATCAAATTTAGGGAGGTGATTTAGTCATAAAAATCAATGATCTTTATTCAGAATAAAGACATCACATTATGAGGTGGTCAGATATTTGAGAACCCAACAGTCAATTAATTAAAAGGGCCACTGTGCTTTTCCAAAGCTTACAGCTGTTCATATTTGCAGTTTCCGTACTTTTGGTAGTGCTGTCCTGTCACTCTAGGTGAATAAGGCTAATGTGGTGTGAACACTCATGTAGAAAATATTCAGACAAGACAATACAATAAGGCACAGTGGTACCTTGCAATGGGGGTCCCCTTAACAAGTTTTTGAGAATTTGGGGTTGCTTGTAAGTTTTTGGCTTTCAGTTATGAGCGAATATCTGAGTGTCCTGATGCACACCAATGCACACCCCTGTCAGGACTGCGGATGTGGGATGGTGGAACAGCCTCATTGTCTCTGCCCAGGGAACTATGATCTTGTATATAATTAAAGGGGTTGTCTCATCTTACTGTTTCATAGAGCAAAGAAGCATTCTTTCATTATTCATCCCGTCAATCCTGGCAAGCTTTTTCTGTAAATTTCATATGAGCTCTGCATATTTAACTTCGCTAATTAGTCAGATTGATAAACCCCCGCTTCCAGGTCCAGAGAATTTTTAAAATAAAAAATAAAAAAATAGTAATTGTTTTTTTTGTCTGAAAATCAATAACACCAAGCTCTCAGGTTGGGCGTTTGTGCTGTGACCTGTGTGGGTGACGTACTGCCTGCCCACAGTAAATACACAGCGGGCAAGCAAGAAAAAAGCTCATAACTGAGAAAAATTGAAAGCCCCCAACGGTGATAAAATCATTTTTTAGCTCCTCAACTAAAAAAAAAGAAAAAAAGCAAAATTTTAAAAAAAATCTTAAATTTACTGTTCCCCACATGTTTTGA
>JAODAL010067347.1:0-17335 GCA_025379985.1 Phyllomedusa bahiana | reverse complement strand
GAAGAGAAAAAATAAAACTGATCAGCGGGGAGTAGACCAAGGTTCGGGGTTTTAGAGATGAAGGGCATTTTAGAAGCGGTATAAGCGCACAGTAGGGGCCCCGGGGGGGTTTTTTTTTCAGTAAAGATTATAGAGCGTTTTTTTAAAGGGGGAGGGGAAATTTCCCCAGTGGGAGAGGGGGGTTACAGATTGTATTAGTGAGAGAGGACACGGGGGAAAATGGACTGGACAGATCCAGGATGGAAAGGGGCCCGGGGGGTTCGCCCTGCCATGTGAAGTCATTTTTTTGGGGGGGGGGCCCTAAAATAGCAAGCCGGGGGCCAAAGGCTTTAGGACACCCCTGCGGTGGGGCCACCGAATGGGGGACCATGGGTTTAAGGAAAATCAGGGGAAATCTTCATAAATTTTATCGTGAAAGGTAGAGGGCCCCTTTACCTGTGCTTTGCCGTATTGGTCGCATTAGGTTCTAGCCCGATGCCCCCAACCCCTGATAGAAGTTTTTTCTCCGAATTGAGAAGTTCCAGTTATTTTGCAGTTTTCCTTTGTCTTTGCTGTTCTTGAAGCGCTATATCAGGCTCTCTTGGTGCAATTAGTGCACGAAGCAATGCTACACGTGAAACTTAGCACACTGTTCCCCTTGATAAGTGCAAGGGGCCCCTCCGGGGTCCCCCGATTGTGGCCCTTTTATAGATTTTTTGGGTTTAAACTCACAATTTGTTCTTTCCCTCACGTTCCCCAGAGGCCTTTGGAAAAAAAAAAGACTTTAGGTTTTTAGCTAAATGGCCCCAAAAAGTTATACGAATAAATGTTCTGTGAGACGCGTTTATTTCTTTGTTGGTTCATTTTTTCCTCCTTTCTTCTGAGAGCCAAACCCTTTTTTTATTTTTCCATCTACATAGACATATGAGGGCTTGTTTTCTTATGGGACAAGATAGACTTTTTAATGGTGCCATTGACCATACCTTGGAATATACTGCAAAAGTGTGAAGAAAAAAAAATAAAATAAAATCTATTAGTAAAAAGTATAAAGCACAAGCGCCAATATAAGAGAGAGCTGATGAAAAAATGTAAAGGGATTACCTGCTATTTCCAACAAAATCCCCAATTATAAAAAGAAACAAATGAAACCAGCGCTAACTCTTCTATATTCTCCCAAAAATGTAGCAACTTTAGAAAATAAAATAGTCAAAAAATCACGTTTTAAAAGCAAGGGTGAACACCTGACCCCATGGTTAGCCCCAAATCAGCTTTCTCCCAAATCAACCCCCGTACTCACAACAAAAGGGTCGTTATAAAATAACAAAAAGCACCATAAATTAAAGAACTTAGAAACTTACCTAAAACCTTTTTCCCAAAAAATTGCATCCGAGTATTATTCCAAAAACGATCCACTTTACTGAAAATTTAAGGGAAATGGAATTTCGTGTTCAATTTAAACCCAGCCCCCCGGGCCCGGCGCGCTCAGATACCCAACACTAAAAACTAAATGGCAGACTGGACGCCCCTTGACTACAGAGCTTGACCAATAAAAATCCCAAACCCCGGTTTCGGAAAATCACGGTTCCCTTTCATCGGGCCTTAGCCCGCCAGTTAGTTTTTTTTTCCCGGGTGAATTAAAAAGGCCCTTCTGGCAATGTTTAAAATGGAAAACCTTAATTCTTCCCTGTTATTCGCACCTCACATAGGGGACACCTCACACTCCACTATGCGGCATTTTGAGGAAAAAACCACATAATGTCCCCTGGGGAAAAAAAAACCCCACCCAACCATCATCCTAAAATGCAGACTCCCTCTTTACTGATGCTGGAGCAGCATGAAAGGCGTGGGTAGCAAAGTGTGTGGCCACCGTTACAAGGAGTGGGTCTTTGGGCCTGCAGCTGCCGCTCTCCTCTGCCTCCCTCCGTGCCACCCCGTTTCACCATACTGGCAGCCTATCAGGAGAGATCTTACAGGTCTGTAGCTATAGTGACCAGTTCTGGACCTATCAGGAGAGATTGAACAGGTCGTTAGCTATAGCAAACTGAGGAGCTGATGAAACCAATACAAGAGGGGATATCTAGGAATAGGTATGACACTGATAATGGACACATAATGCAAAGTGACTTGTTTTTGCAAGATCTTCAAAATTAAAAGCAACCCTTGTAGTGAGACACCCCTTTTAAGCCAAACTTTTCAGGTTATTTGGACCCCTTTCTCTAACCCTATCCCCAAGTTATTTTTTGCTTTTATGGGAATTCTTCAAATAAAAATTATAGGTCAATCCAAATCAAATTGCTGATACCTGGGTGACTTAAATCAGAAGTGTAACACTATATATGAGCAACCCCAAAAGTGCAAGCAACTTAGAAATGCATGCATTTACCCAATTTTCCCATTTCACAATAAATAAGTTGAAATAATACTATGTATAATATATATAATTCAGCCAAGATGTGAAAAAAGCATGATTTTTTTTTCTATCTATAGACGGTATTTTATCTTCACATTTGTAAGAATCTCTGTGGGATTATAGCATTTATGCAAATGTTTTATGTCAAAGTTGTAAAGAAATAAAAGAAGATTCGAGTCCACATAAAACATTGTTTTTTACTTTTTCAAACAATCTCTGGTAGAAATATATAATACTTTTCATAGCTTTGGTCTATTCCATGCATTAACCACTTACCGACACATGATGTATAGGTTCGTCTTCATGTCGGTAAGGTTCTATGTAGTCGGCTTACTCAGTAAGTCCGCCACATAGGAGGCTGGTGTAGGCTGCTTATTTGCAGATGACATCCACCGCAAATAGCAGGGAACGGAAAACACGAGTCTCTCTCTGGTCCTTAGATAAACAAAAATTTTAAAAATGTTGGCCTTAGAAAATGGCGCTGCGAAGCAACTTTAAAAATTAAGAAAAGTTTTGATTTTTTTTTACAGTAGTACAAGCTATAAAAATGTGGTATCGCCAGGATCACACCGATCGGAAGAATACAGAAAACATGCACAGTGAACGCTGTAGAAGCAAAACTACCAAAAAAGCCACAATTGCATTTTTTTTTTAATGAGTTTCTCTATGGGGAGTTGTTTACGCCATATGCGTCTATATGTGGCCATTTCATGGTTATGTAAATTGCAGCAGGTTGAGGATTTTGCTAGCATAACATGATAATGTAAACCATATCTAAAAGAGAAACATGGGCCGCACATCCTTGCTATACGTTGATCTCAGCATAATTTTTTACAAAAATGAACAGGAAGTTCTTAGTATACTTTTTGATCAAAACGTATTTGCCCACTTGCCACTTCATGGCGACCTCTTTAAGGTGGGTCCCTACACTAATGGATATAACACTGCATGGTGGCCACCACCGCAGCAAAAAACACACAGATGAGGGGCACAGCCCAGTCGCCCAGCAGCACCACCTCTGCCAGGCCTAGCCCCCTGGCTCTGGGCTGCACCACCCCTTGAAGTGGCAAGTGGGCAAATACGTTTTGATCAATAAGTATACTAAGAACCTCCTGTTCATTTTTGTAAAAGATTATGCTGAGAAGCATTAGATCAATGTATAGCAAGGATGCGCGGTTCATGTTTCTCTTTTACATATGGTTAACATGATAACGTATTGAATCTGTATAATGAGAAATTGGAGTCCTTAGCAAAATGTTGTGAAAATGTAAGGGTGGACACATCTGTACACTTATGGCTTTGTCATCTATGTTTAGAAATCCAATGTTGCATTCCGTATACCAGCACCAGCTCCTTTTTATGACCAAAAGTTGCTGGTCCTTGGTATATCTGCCTGTCGTAGACTACTTTCTTGTAGACTTACACTCTACACAATGTCTCTGCCTGATGTCTTCAGTGTCATAGCTCCCATTTACCAGCTTGGCTCCAGTGGTTGATCCAACACCGGCACTACCGACCTCTATTTCCCTCCATGCCATACATATGGATGTAGTTTAACTGAGCATGCAGTTGTTAGTAATTACAAAAGAAAGACAAGCTGTTGCCAGACTACATGAACAAGAGACCAGACATATAGAGACCCAACACAAAAGTCTATTATATTCCACCCTGCTAGGTTGGGCGACCCCCCATACACATAAGATTGTTTGTGGTGTATGGTCACCTACAGGGTTTTAGGGTCGTCATCACGGCAGTACTGTCAATAATCCGGTAAGGGGCGCCAATCAAATAAAAGAAAAAATAAGAGGGCCCACTGGTATGTTGCAAGATAGGAACTCGAAGTGGCTGATGCTTTAGCTTTATGGGGACCAGAAATTACTTATGGCAGCCCTACCTTGTTGAATCTGAGTCATAGAATATATCTTTGACAAGACATGTTCTTCATGTAATTATATAGTTCATTTTATTGATAATCAAAAATAAATCACTAGTGGTACCAGACAAGTCATATAATTGACCAGAAGATAAAATGTAAAGTTTTGGTCCATCAAGACCTTAAAGGGGTTTTGCCACGAAGTAAAATTGACGTGGGAAGCTTGCAAATGAAATAAAACATTTTCACCATTCATTATTATTAAAAATTCTGCACCGTTTTTGTTTTAGCTGCTCCTTTAGTGATCCATTGTTTATAGCTCGTCTCCAGGGGATACGACCAGGGCTGAGAGCTCCTCACTCCTTCTCGCACATGCTCAGATGTCACCTCTCCTCTCAGGCAGCTACTGAGTGTTCAAACCCCAGGTGCTGTCACTCTACTCCCATCCTCTATATTCCTTAGTAATTACTAAAACAGTGCAAATAAATAAAAAATGAAACCTCAATTAGGCTTGTGCATTGATAAAGAGTAAAAATAAAACAAAACACAGGTTTGGTTCCTGCAGGGATTTGAACATAGGACCCTTGTGCCTGGAGGCAAAAACTTTACCTCTCAGCTGCTCACAATGCTTTACATAAACAGATCTTTCTTTGACTACAGAGAGAAAAGGCATGGTGATGTCATCCTGCTGGGTCACATGATATTCAATTCAAACAAATCACACATGTCCCCTTCTGATTTTCACCTGAAGAGCTGGGTCCCGAATATGAAAGAATCGTGGCAAAACCCGTTTAATCATGCTGGTCACAATAATAGGCTAATGGACCAGAGGACAATAATACCCTTTTCATGCCCCCCCCATCTTCCCCAAATCTCCCCAAGCTCCCTCTCTTCCCTTTTGCACTACCCCCACCATCCCCTGATACCCCCCCACACTCCACTCTTCCTCATGCACTACCCCCCATCATCTCTGACTATCTCCCCACTGCTCCATCTCTTTCTTCTGCCCTGCCCCCCCACACCCTCAAACCCCCACTGTCCACTCTTCCTTCTCCTGCCCCCACCATCACCCCGACAATCTCCCCCCTGTCCATCTCTTTCCCTTCCCTTTCACTACCCCCCACATCCCCCACCACCTCCCCCCACTCCCTGTTTCCTTCGCACTACTACCCCCCCATCACTCTGACTATCCACCACGCTCCCCTCTACCTACCCTCCCCCCACCATCATCCCGACCTCCTCCCCTCAGTTCATCCTTCCTTCTGCACTGCCCCCACCATATCCCTGACACCCCCCCTCAGCTCCTCTCTTCCTTCTGCACACCCCCCACCCTCATCCCGACTACCTCCCCCGCTCCATCCTTCCTTCTGAACTACCCTCACCACAACCCGTACCTCCCCCCCAGCTCCATGTTTTTTTTTCAAATATACCCCCCCGCCATCAAACCCGACTATCCACCACAGCTCCATGTTTTCCTTCTGCACTACCCCCACCATCATCCCTGACTACCTCCCCACAGCTCCATTTCTTTCTTCTGCACTACCCCCACCATCATCCCTGACTACCTCCCCACAGCTCCATGTCTTCCTTCTGCACTACCCCCACCATCATCCCTGACTACCTCCCCACAGCTCCATGTCTTCCTTCTGCACTACCCCCACCATCATCCCTGACTACCTCCCCTCAGCTCCATGTCTTCCTTCTGCACTACCCCCACCATCATCCCTGACTACCTCCCCACAGCTCCATCTCTCTGCACTGCCCGCACCATCATCCCTGACTCCCTCCTCATAGCTCAATCTCATCCTTCCGCTCTGCCACTCCCCGACAACACCATCTCTTCTCCCTGTAGCTCCATACTCCATACATGCCAACTCTCCCGTTTTTGCGGGGGGGTCCCGCTATTTGGGGTCCCCCCCCGCCCTCCCGGGGGCGTTGGCATTCCATTAAAGGGCCGCGGCGACAAAGTAGCGGGTGTGCGCTACTCTGGCGCCGCCGGGCCGCTCCTACAGGTGGGTGAAGCGGCCGCTGCGCCCGCTTCACCCGCCCGGAGTCTGGCTGTGCAGGGAGGAGGCAGAAGGGATCGTTCCTCTCCTCCGTCCTCCCCCTGTATGTCCGGCGCCGGTATGTGCGCCGCACATACAGGTCAGCGGCGCAGGGGAAGTGACGCGCGGCTGCAGGGGAGTGACGCGCGGCTGCAGGGGAGTGACGCGCGGCTGCTCTCACTTCCCCCTGCGCCGCTGAGGAGATCGTCCGGAGCGGCCGTGCTGCAGGAGCCTGGTGAGGTAAGTGGATTTTATTATTTTATTTTTATTAGCTATATGGGGGCTCTGCCTGGTAACAATGGGGGCACTACCTGGCAACAGAGGGGACATCTACCTGGCAACAGAGGGGGCACTACCTGGCAACAGAGGGGCACTACCTGGCCAACAATGGGGGCACTACCTGGCAACAGAGGGGGGCAACAGAGGGGACATCTACCTGGCAACAGAGGGGGCACTACCTGGCAACAATGGGGGCACTACCTGGCAACAGAGGGGGCACTACCTGGCAACAAAGGGGGCACTACCTGGCAACAGAGGGGGCACTACCTGGCAACAGAGTGGGCATTACCTGGCAACAGAGTGGGCATCTACCTGGCAACAATGGGGGCACTACCTGGCAACAGAGGGGGCACTACCTGGCAAAAAATGGGGGCACTACCTGGCAACAGAGTGGGCATCACCTGGCAACAGAGTGGGCATCACCTGGCAAACAATGGGGGCACTACCTGGCAACAGAGGGGGCACTGCCTGGCAACAAAGGGGGCACTACCTGGCAACAGAAGGGGCACTACCTGGCAAACAATGGGGCACTACCTGGCAACAATGGGAACACCTACCTGGCAACAATGGGGGTACCTACCTGGCTAACAAAGGGGGGCACCTACCTGGCTACAGAGGGGGCATCTACTTGGCTACAAGGGGGCATCTACCTGCCTGTAAGGGGCACTACCTGCTTATGGGGGTTACTACCTGGCTATAAGGGCATCTACCTGGCTTTCTTCCAAAGCCGTTATGCAGTTAGGTGGAGTGGGTGTGGCTTTTTGAAGGGGTGTGGCATGCCGACAAGATGGGCGTGTCCATGTAAATTTTTGCCATTTTCATTTTCAAAAGTTGGCAACTATGCCATACTCCCACCTTGGCTCTTACAGCACCAGTCACTTGTCTCACTGTAAAGGTCCCTTCTCAGGACCACCTGTCTCTGCAGCAGTTCTTTTCATAGATGTGTCTCCCCATCATCTAAAGCCCCTTCCGCCACAGCAGCCCCTCACCTCTTCCTCTCTGTACTCCATTTCCATAGGCTAAATTCACACAGCATATGACAAAATACCGTCGGAAATCCAACAGCATTTTCACACTGCTGGACCATGGCAGGACTGCGGTTTGTGGTGCTGATTTGCAATGTACATTCAATGTAACGGGGATGACGGAATATGGCGATCCGGCGGAATGTGCAACATGTTGAATATTCCGCCGGATTTTTAAAGTGACGGTTAAAATCCCCTGATGTATAGACTACTGCACAGATGTTTTCACTGCTGTCTGGGCAGCACAGGTACCGTTGGATTTTTGGCGGATTCAAAATACTGAATCTGCTGAAAATCTGTGCAAAACCCTGTGCTGTGTAGCCATAGCCTTACAGGACCACTCACCTCCTCACAGTGCAATCTCCCCTCACCTCCTGGGACACTATCTCCTGATATTTGTCACCCCCAGATATCACCTCTCTCCCCTTCTACACATCAGCTCCTTGGTAGGAGCATTTTCTGCCCCCACCAGCAATTCTGACTGTGATGGAGCCAACGCTGCTAAGCTGCTATGGAAAGTCCTGCACAGTCCAGGTATCTATAGAACAAACAACCAGATGACCATAGTTCCCAACTTTTGAAAATGGAAAAGCAGGAGATTGAAGAGGGCGGCACCGTGGCAAAAAAAATTGCATGGACACGCCCATCTTGTTGGTGTGCCATGCCCACTCCGCCTAACTGCATAACGGCTTTGGAAGAAAGCCAGGTAGATGCCCTTATAGCCAGGTAGTAACCCCCATAACCAGGTAGTGCCCCTAATAGGCAGGTAGTGCCTCCTTGTAGCCAGGTAGATGCCCCCTCGTAGCCAGGTAGTGCCCCCTCTGGAGCCAGGTAGATGCCCCCTCTGGAGCCAGGTATATGCCCCCCTTTGTTAGCCTGGTAGTTGCCCCTCTTTGTTAGCCTGGTTGTTGCCCCCCTTTGTTAGCCAGGTAGTTGCCCCCTTTGTTAGCCAGGTAGATGCCCCCATTTGTTAGCCAGGTAGATGCCCCCCTTTGTTAGCCAGGTAGTTGCCCCCTTTGTAGCCAGGTAGTTGCCCCCTTTGTAGTCAGGTAGTTGCCCCCTTTGTAAGCCAGGTAGATGCCCCCATTTGTTAGCCAGGTAGTTGCCCCCATTTGTTAGCCAGGTAGTTGCCCCCCATTGTTAGCCAGGTAGTTGCCCTCTTTAGTAGCCAGGTAGTTGCCCCCTTTGTAGCCAGGTAGTTGCCCCCTTTGTTAGCCAGGTAGTTGCCCCCTTTTAGTAGCCAGGTAGTTGCCCCCTTTAGTAGCCAGGTAGTTGCCCCCATTGTTGCCAGGTAGTTGCCCCCTTTGTTAGCCAGGTAGTGTTCCCCTTTAGTAGCCAGGTAGTTGCCCCCTTTAGTAGCCAGGTAGTTTCCCCCTTTAGTAGCCAGATAGTTGCCCCCTTTTTATCCAGGTAGTTGCCCCCTTTGTAGCCAGGTAGTTGCCCCCTTTGTTAGCCAGGTAGTTGTCCCCTTTAGTAGCCAGGTAGTTGAACCCTTTAGTAGCCAGGTAGTTGCCCCCTTTGTAGTCAGGTAGTTGCCCCCCTATAGCTAATAAAAATAAAATAATAAAAGCCACTTACCTCCCCAGGCTCCCTACAGCACGGCCAGCTCCGGACATCTCCCGGCCGATCTCCTCAGCGTCGCAGGGGGAGTGAGTGCAGCCGTGCGTCACTCCCCCTGCGACACTGACCTGTATGTACAGCGCACACCGGGCGCATACAGGGTGAGAAGGGAGGAGGGGAACAATCCCTCCTGCCTTCTCCCTGCACAGTGAGAGTCCCCGGACGGGTGAGCGGCCGCTGCGGCCGCTTCACCTGCCTGTAGGAGCGGCCCGCTACTCTGTCGCCGCGGTCAGTTAAAGAACCCCAGCTGCCTGCTCTGGCGGCGGGAGGTTCGCCAACTCTGCTGGGGTGCCGGGGGGGGGGGGGGACACCTCCATTAGCGGGACCCCCCCCCAAAAGCGGGAGAGGTGGCATGTGTGCAGATGACTCATCCTGATGGATGGATTCTTACACAGCGTTTCTTCTCCTCTCCTGGCTTTGGGATGGGGCTAAACTCCTCCTCATGTGGATTAAACACTTGTAGCAGCAGCAACAACTCTAGCGGTAGTCCGGGAGCTCGCTCTATTTTATGGGAGTCTCCCGGACATTCTGGGGGAGTTGGCAAATATAGCATAGACACACACTAACTAGGTATGGTCAGTCTTTATCATTAAACAAACAACTTTTGTGCCACTAAAGAGGCTTTCTCGCTACAAGGATCACTGCTTTTTATGTTAAAGATCTTGCAAAAACAATTCACTTTGCAATATATGTCCATTAACAGTGTCCTACCTATTCCTAGATATCCCCTCTTGTATGGGCTACATCAGCTCCTCAGGTCTACAGACCTGTTTGATTTATCCTGATAGGCTGCCAGCACTGGTTGCTATAGCTACAGACCTGGCTTCTACTGCAGCCTAGTGGAAGCCAGTAAACACGCCCCTGAATTCAAAGTGAAACAAAAAATACAGGACTGAGGTGAGATGAATCAATGTAGTCAGAAAACCCCTTTAAGCTCCTTGTTAGGATGCATTCACATGGAGCATTTTTTGATGCATTTTTTGTGCAGAAATGTAGAGCATTAATTGCTGTGCTGTCCTGCACAAAAAACACATACAAAAATGCACTAAAAAAAAGCGTCAAAAACGCACCAAAATGCTCCCTTAGAGATAAGCAAGTTGTGCAAAAAGTACTGAAACATTTAAAAGTTGGACGTGTGCATTCAATTTTTTTTTAAAGAAATGTTATGTTTATCCTGAAATTACAACCAAAAGTCAAATATTCCAAACTTTTTGTGAGTAGTGCATATGGGAGTTTGTGGATATACAGTATACATATATGTGGGTGTGAGTATATATATATATATAATATATATATAATATATATATATATATATATATATATATATATATATAATATATATATTATAATATATATTATATATAATATATATTTTGTGTGTGTGTGTATAAACATATATGTGAGTGATTGTGTATATACATATATGTGAGAGTCTGTATATACAGTATACATACTGGTATACATACTATATATATATATATATATATATGTGTGTGTGTATATACATACACTATATGTGAGTGGTTGTATATATACATATATGTGAGTGGATGTATATATACATCTATGTGAGTGGATGTATTTATACATATATGTGAGTGGTTATATAAATACATATATGTGAGTGTGTATACACATATATGTGACTGTGTGTATAAACATATATGTGAGTGGTTGTATATATACATATATGTGTGTTTATATACATAAATGTGAGTGTGTGTATATACATATATGTGAGTGTGCATATACATATATGTTTGTCTGTGTATATACATACATGTGAATGTGCGTATACATATATGTAAATGTGTATATACATATATGTGAGTGTGTATATACATATATGTGAGTGTGTGTATACATACATGTGAGTGTTTGTATATATACATATATGTGAGTGGTTGTATATATACATAAATGTGAGTGTGTGTATACATATATGTGAGTGTATATACATATATGTGAGTGTGTGTATATACATATATGTGAGTGTGTATATACATATATGTGAGTGTGTGTATACATATATGTGAGTGTGTGTATACATATATATGAGTGTTTATATACATATATGTGAGATTGCGTATACATATATGTAAGTGGTTGTATAAATACATACATGTGAGTGTGTTTATATACATAAATGTGAGTGTGTGTGTTTACATATATGTGAGAGTGCGTATACATAAATGTGAGTGTGTGTATACATATATGTGAGTGTGTGTGTATATACATATATATGACTGTGTGTATATATACATATATGTGATTGTATAAATACAAACATGTGAGTGTGTTTATATACATAAATGTGAGTGTGTGTGTTTACATATATGTGAGTGTGTGTATATACAGTGTACATAATATATATAATTATATATATATATATATATATATAAATATATATATATGTAGTGTGTATATACATACAGTATATGTGAGTTGGTTGTATAGAAAAAATATATTGAGTGTGTGTATATGAGAGTGTGTATATACATATATGAGATTGTGTATATACATACATGTGTGTATTCATTTCAGTAGTTCCCCCCGCTCACACATTCCACTCTCCTGCCTCTTCTCTGGAAGAACTTGTGGACCTATATATTCCTATACACTGCGCTCTTGTACAACCGGCTTAGACATAGAGCTTTGGCTATTTCGGTGACTTAAGCACCAGTCCGCTTAACTTTTTTTTTTTTTTTTTAATGTAGATCTACTACAGCAATCCTCCCTCAGCAGCGGAAATGATTATATTAAGAAAATTCTTCTTTTCCTGTATAGAAAACCCTATGCAGTTAATGAAATTAGTTTCTTTCCTTCTAAATTGCTTATTTGATTTCATCTATTAATTCTTAATCTGTTATTATAATTGGCGTCCCCCACCGTCTCCCGTTCTCGTCGGCGCGCACCGCCAGGCGTCAGAGCAGAGAAGATTGAAAGCTGTAATTTCCGACCAGTGGAATAATGCTGGATTACCACTTCAGCGCGTCGCCGATGACTGAACGTCTTTCATATGAAAAATAAAGCAATATTTGGCGGCGCCGTGTTTACTAAACTTCATTAGTTATTCATTACGTCCTTTTTCCAGCGCAGCCATCTTGTGCTAAAGTGATGCAATGTTTCCAGTTATAAAGTTCTAAATGTAAATAGACCTTATAATGGAAGAGGAAGCCAAAAAAATGACTTTAATTTCCTGGCATTTAAAGGGCAAAGCAGCGGGGTCACCGTTTTCATTTAATTATTGTAAAATCTCAATTTCTCCTTTATTGCAGTTACCAAGAGGGGCTTTCAAATAAGCAAAAAGCTCCAACTGTTATGTAACCACTTGTGTGTGTGCGTGAATCTTTTTAACCTTTGTGTTTTTATGTACAGAAGAAGTAGAGCTCAGTTTGTTAACCTAGCAGCATTGAGTTTGTTAACGTAGCAGCATTGCGTTTGTTAACCTAGCAGCATTGAGTTTGTAAACGTAGCAGCATTGAGTTTGTTAACGTAGCAGCATTGAGTTTGTTAACCTAGCAGCATTGAGTTTGTTAACCTAGCAGCATTGAGTTTGTTAACGTAGCAGCATTGAGTTTGTTAACCTAACAGCATTGAGTTTGATAACCTAGCAGCATTGAGTTTGTTAACGTAGCAGCATTGAGTTTGTTAACGTAGCAGCATTGAGTATGTTAACCTAACAGCATTGAGTTTGATAACCTAGCAGCATTGAGTTTGTTAACTTGGCAGCATTGAGTTTGTTAACTTGGCAGCATTGAGTTTGGTAACCTAGCAGCATTGAGTTTGTTAACTTAGCAGCATTGAGTTTGTTAACTTGGCAGCATTGAGTTTGGTAACCTAGCAGCATTGAGTTTGTTAACGTAGTAGCATTGGGTTGTTAACCTAGCAGCATTGGGTTTGTTAACCTAGCAGCATTGAGTTTGTTAATGTAGCAGCATTGAGTTTGTTAACTTGGCAGCATTGAGTTTGGTAACCTAGCAGCATTGAGTTTGTTAACTTAGCAGCATTGAGTTTGTTAACCTAGCAGCATTGAGTTTGGTAACCTAGCAGCATTGAGTTTGTTAACTTGGCAGTAATGGGTTTGTTAACCTAGCAGCATTGAGTTTTTTAACCTAGCATCATTGAGTTTGTTAACCTAGCAGCATTGAGTTTGTTAACTTGGCAGCATTGAGTTTGTTAACCTAGCAGCATTGAGTTTGGTAACCTAGCAGCATTGAGTTTGTTAACTTGGCAGCATTGAGTTTGGTAACCTAGCAACATTGGGTTTGTTAACCTAGCAGCATTGAGTTTGTTAACCTAGCAGCATTGAGTTTGTTAACTTGGCAGCATTGAGTTTGTAAACCTAGCAGCATTGAGTTTGGTAACCTAGCAGCATTGAGTTTGTTAACGTAGCAGCATTGGGTTTGTTAACCTAGCAGCATTGGGTTTGTTAACCTAGCAGCATTGAGTTTGTTAACAGAGAATCATTGAGGTTGTTAACGTAGCAGCATGGAGTTTGTTAAGCTAGTAGCATTTAGTTTGTTAATGTAGCAGCATTGAGTTTGTTAACCTAGCAGCATTGGGTTTGTTAACCTAGCAGCATTGTGTTTGTTAACGTAGCAGCATTGGGTTTGTTAACGTAGTAGCATTGGGTTGTTATCCTAGCAGCATTGAGTTTGTTAACCTAGCAGCATTGAGTTTGTTAACCTAGCAGCATTGAGTTTGTTAACGTAGCAGCATTGGGTTTGTTAACCTAGCAGCATTGAGTTTGTTAACCTAGCAGCATTGAGTTTGTTAACGTAGCAGCATTGAGTTTGTAAACGTAGCAGCATTGAGTTTGTTACGTAGCAGCATTGGGTTTGTTAATGTAGCAGCATTGGGTTTGTTAATGTAGCAGCATTGAGTTTGTTAACGTAGCAGCATTGAGTTTGTTAACGTAGCAGCATTGGGTTTGTTAACCTAGCAGTATTGAGTTTGTTAACCTAGCAGCATTGAGTTTGTTAACCTAGCAGCATTGAGTTTGTTAACCTAGCAGCATTGAGTTTGTTAACCTAGCAGCATTGAGTTTGTTAACCTAGCAGCAATGAGTTTGTTAATGTAGCAGCATTGAGTTTGTTAACCTAGCAGCATTGTGGTTGTTAACATAGCAGCATTGGGTTTGTTATAAAGCGCTCCCTCAACATCCAATATCAGTTTGTTCTGGGACCACCACAGTACGAGGAAACCATAACTCTATGAAAAACTGGTCATTGGTTAAGACCATTGGATGTTAATACCATAACTTTATGGAAAACTGGTAATTAGCTCCAAAGCCCAAAAATGTTCCCAGCAAAATGAAGATTAAGCAGATACTAATTCAGAAAAGTGTATCTTTCCATATAACATCAGAGAGAGCTGCTGGAAGCTGGAAATCTTTCTATGTTGAGGACAGGAGCTCCTTTGGGTCATGGACTTTCTTCACAGTGGACCAGAAAATGGGTACCTCACTAATACAATTTAGAGCAGTACAGGACATATAGTACCGCACTGTACTGCAGAGAGGTGCTATAGACCGCCAATCACTGCAGGAACCTCACTAATACAATTTAGAGCAGTACAGGACATATAGTACCGCACTGTACTGTAGAGAGGTGCTATAGACCACCAATCGCTGCATGCACCTCAAATAATACATGTAAGAGCAGTAACAGGACATGTAGTACCACACTGTACTGTAGAAGAGGTGCTATAGACTGCCAATCACGGCAGGCACCTCACTAATACAATTTAGAGCAGTACAGGACATATAGTACCGCACTGTAATGTAGAGAGGTGCTATAGACCACCAATCGCTGCATGCACCTCACTAATACATGTAAGAGCAGTACAGGACATGTAGTACCCACACTGTCCTGTAGAGAGGTGCTATAGACTGCCAATCACTGCATGCACCTCACTAATACATGTAAGAGCAGTACAGGACATGCAGTACTGCACAGGTCTGTAGCTATAGCGACCAGCGCTGGCAGCCTATCAGGAGAGATTGAACAGGTCTGTAGCTATAGCAACCAGTGCTGGCAACCTATCATGAGAGAGTAAACAGGTCTGTAGCTATAGCGACATGAGGAGCTGATTCAGCCTATACAAGAGGGGATATCTAGGAATAGGGAGGACACTGTTAATGGACACATATTGCAAAGTGACTTGTTTTTGCAAGATCTTTAACATAAAAAAGCAGTGATCCTTGTAGTGAGACAACCCCTTTAAGGATGCAGATGCTCTCCAAAAAGACCATTATGCATCAGAAGTTTTTGATACATTGTTACAACTTGAAGGATATGGACACCTCTGCACTGAAATTTTGCTTTCTATAGGCAAAGTAAATACCTTTCTAACTAGTCTTACCTGATCAGGTGGAAGTTACTTTAAAGGGAATGAGGGGCCTTATGGAGTGTTCTCACCATGCTGTTTCACAGAGGCTGTTCTTCACAGCCAGATTCAGGCTCCCAAATACTGTTTGGACTTTTCTACAGCAGTGACTTATATTTCAGTTCTGCTACTCTTAGCCGATCCTGTTAGAGGGACATTGGTGATGGACAGGCCTAAACAGCAGGGCACAAGGTTACAGACCTATAAAGGGCTTAAAGTTTATTAGTAAGAAGCCCAAAAAAGTTCCCGTGCTGCTGATAAGACACACCAAGGAGGGATGCTACCATAATGGTCCAGGGCTCTAGAGTTTGTTAAAGTACAGAGAGATGGTCAGTAACCTATGGAAGATTAGGTATACAAGCAGGAAGTAAGAAATGCTCTAAATCTCAATGGAAATAAAATCAGAAAAGCAATGTATTTGGTAATAATGTTTATTTAACTTTGCCTGCGTGTGTAAAGCAAATCAGTGAAATGAGAATACCCTTTTAAGTACACAGATGTTTTCTCTGAAGGCTGTTATCCATCAGAACGTTTTAATACTTAGCCAAAACTTAAAGGGAACCTGTCACATAGGTTGTGCCCACCTTGCTGAGGGCAGCACAAGCTAGTGTCAGACCTGCTGTTTCCAGCGCTGTGTCCCTTATTCTGTAAGATGCAGTAGTTTTAGAGCATTTACCCCTTAAATCTTATTCATGAGCAGGTGTTAGCTCCACCCACCAAATGCTAGCCCCGCCCACTGACAGTTATTCACACGTCTCAACCTATTCAAAGTAATAGGTTTAACAGTTGAGGTGGGCAGGGCTAGCCTCAGGTGGGCGGGGTTTGAAAAAAACTGACTATCTGAAGGACTCTTCGAATGACTGTTCTGGATGAAAACTGCAGGTTTGAGCATTAAATACACGAAAACGCCAGCATCTTACAGAATAAGGGACACAGCGCTGGGAACAGCATGTCTGACACTACCTCGTTCTGTCCTCAGCAAGGGCGGCATCACCTATGTGACAGGTTCCCTTTAAATCGGTATTCCGATTTATTGATTAGCTTTAAACCCATAGGCAAAGGTCAAGAAACATTAATGCCAAATATATGTTTGTTCTGATAATGCTTTCAAAGTTAGAGCAGGTTTTCTCTCTTGCTGGTAGGCTTCGACCACCTCTACACTTTCTCAGTGATTGGACTTGCGACGTCACTTCCTGCTGTGTCTTATCAGTAACACGGGAGTTAACTGAGGGAAACTTTTACCCCGTTGAGTTACCGAATGAGCAGAGTAGTCTTGTGCAATGCTGTCAGGTCTACACTTATCTTTGTAAAGACACAGACAACAAATTGTCTCTGCAGAATATACATTTTTATTTCTCACTAGGAGCTTCCTTTTATGACAAAAATCTCTGCTAGCTCAGAGATATATCCACTGGCTTGTCTTTTTTTTCATAGAAGTAGCCATGTTTCTCTAAAATCTGAAAAACCCTTTTAATGATTTGGACACATTTTCACTGAAATTATCCTTCTAAATGCAAAATTCAACAACTTTCTATTTAATCTTTATTAAACATTTCATTCCATTATGTTGCTGTGGAGTCTAAGGGTGACATGTATGAACATTGGCGCTGACAGGCCAGTTCTAAATTGCTTTAAGACAGTGTAGACTGCGCCAGAATATATGAACCTGTTCTTCTGCAGGTCATACAACGGGGATTAAGCCCAAACCACAAAT